>JARYHS010010257.1:0-31013 GCA_031002005.1 Vandiemenella viatica
CTGAGATCTTTTTATATATCAATAGACTATTTCCCTCACAGTAATTCATTAGCAACTCATAACACATATCTCTATTGTAAGATGCAGCATCAGACAGACAGTAAGCACATTATCTGTATTGGACATTTAAAAGAGAAGATTGTATGCAAAAAAAAAAAACTTTTTTTTACTTTTGGCTTTATACCTCGTCAACTTCAAGATCATTGGAGGCAGTATGAGATTGGGGCAAAGAACTGGAAGGAAACATCTCTGCTTTGCCTGGAGTTTTTGGGGAAACAGTGGAAAACCCATATCTGTACGCCTGGATGGGGATTCGAACCGGCGTCCTCCCAAATGCGAGGCCAAGAGCATTAACCGCTCACCCATCACGCTCGATATGCAACAAAAAAAGCACATTAAGCTAATAGGGGGAATGAACCTTAACCAATATGGATTTAAAATTGGCAGATTGACAGAATGCAAATAATCGAAAAAGTTGTCATTTTTTGGACATCTTGAGAATAACGAATATTCAATGGCATGTTATATAGAATTGGCATAATAAGTAGCTTCATTGTTCTCTAAGCTAATCGCATCTATTCCAAAACCAGAATTGTCAAGGAGAGCTATTGACTGTTCCCTACATTAGATTATGTTCAAAATTGAATTCAATAAACAAATTATTTTTAAACAGAATTCATTACCTGTCTTGAAAAATTGTGTTTCAAACAGTATGTACAAGTCAAACATGAAAAAGGATTCATGAAAAGAAATACTGAAATAAATTGTATTTTGGTTTGAATAGACACACGTTAAAATGGTCCATGTTGTGTAGGACATGCAGTTCCTTTCCTGTATGTTAGTCTGGATGCATTCTGAGAGTGTGAGTGACTGTTGACTTATGCAGGTACATATCAGTCGGTGAGTGATTATGTGTATGTTGAAGTCTGTTGGAGGTTGTCTTCCCATGTAATTTGATGTGTATGGGTTAGGTGGAGACTAAATGTGTTCAGTGTAAGTGTTCATGGATGTGTGTGGTTTGGTGATTGGGATGGTTTGTGTAGATGACTTTGCCTATGTATTTCTAAATAAATGCACTATCTCAAATGAGTTAACTACTGAGAGATCAGGCTGCTCTAGAATGAGGACAAAACCTAGGTGAATTCAATTATTAAATGGTCAATACTAGAAGGAGATGATTCTAATGCAAAACATTAAGCAACAAAGTGGTGGATGGAAATAGTTTGTCATCTCCCCAGCACATACATCCTCATGCAACCTGTGGTAACAAAACAAGAACATGAGAAATTCAAACTACAACCATTTCATCAGCATTTATACCCTACTAAAGATATGCGCACTTGGGGGTTGCACGATTTTGCTTAACATGCTGGTCATCTGTTAAAGACCCAGTGTGTATTCGAGGGGATTCATGAGTGTGGGATGTGAATCCACACTCCAATTAGGAAACCACATTATACCACTCTTCCAACCTGAACACTAGTTAAAAATATAAAACAGAATTAAGCACTTATGAAATATACCAGTTTCTTTGTATATGTCCATATTAATGAACATTAATAATTAATTTTGCCACTATGCATTATCCGTGCAAAATATTTTTAATCTGTCATGGAAAGAAAAAAATATGTTGCCTTGGCCAAGTTAATAATATATGTTATAAAGGAGACATTTACTGCCAATGGCTACCACCCTGACATAATCAGCAAGTTCACTGCAGCACATGATGCTCAACTATCACCTTCTACCTCACCACCAACAGAAGAGACCAGTTGACCAACTGATAGCCAGTGGTAGTGTTACACTATGTCCAGGAGGTGTTGGGTAACAGTGGCTGCCTTCTAAAAACATATCCATCACATGTACAGGACATCCAGGATGATGCCAGATGTACTCGTCAAGGTAAATTACAAGAGAGTTAAACTGCAGACACCAGGTGTATACCAAACACTCTGCAGGTGTGGCCAGGTGTATATCAGCGAGACAATATACACCAAGGAATGGCTGAATGAATATATGAAGCATTTTAAAAATAATAAAGTCAGCAAATCAGCTGATGCACTACATTCAGCTGGCACTTTATTCAGTCACACCAGTGTTTCAGCTCAGGATAGCAGTCGGTGGTCCAGGTGTGTCAGAGAAGCATTTAAAATACAAAAAAAAGGCGCACTAATATAAACACGGATAGTCGGTTGCAGATTAGCCAAATAGGGTTATGTCTGTTCAGGATAACAAACTGATCAAACCACCTGCGCAAGTCACCTCTGAAAGGTGGCAGACACGGCAGCCAGATGGTTGAAATGTTATGTTTTAAAAAATCAGCTCAGCTCCACCCGGAGAACCAACAAAACAAATTTTATATTTTTCCTACCTTTAGTTTGGAACCTAATTGGAATCTATTTATGATAGCAGTGAAAACTACAGCAACCAGCACCACCTGGCCAGGAAGCACACACACACATATATATATATATATATATATATATACACTCTAACATTGAGCAGGAAAAAGCTTTGAGGCAATAAAACTGAGGTAGGTCATTGTCCCAGCCACCTTCATCTGTGGTAAGTGTTGGGTCATATTTCCCTATCCTTCCGAGCAATATATTACAATTTAATTCTACTTAGTTTTGCTCTAGTTCCTTCCAGGCTGATCGATCTTGAGTAACTCTCTTCCAGTTCAGCCTGTAACTTGACGTATGTCTCTATCCAGCGATCCGGTGGTCTTCCTCTTGCTCTTTTCAGGTTCCTTGGTATCTAATCCAGCACTGCCATAGTCCATCTGTCATCTCTTTTGCGAGCAATATGACCAGCCCATTGCCATTTTTGGGTCATGACTCTTATTGAGATGTCTGTCACTTTGGTTATTGAACGAATGTGCTCGGCCTTTTTCCTGCCACTTCTTGTATACTTACCATTGCTCTTTCCATACTTCACAAGGGCAGTTCTCAGTTTTTGCTTCATGTGACTGTCTAGGGTAAACTGGACTAATTCTGAAAAGTCTTCCTCCATGGATTTTCAAATGGAACTGTTATACTTGAATAAATAATTAATTTACAAAAATAAATAAAATCCTGCATTTCCCCTTCGCCCCCCTCCCTCCACCCAAAAAAACAATAATTTTAAAAACAGGACCAAGTCTCATGGCTGTTTGATGACAAGAAGTTATGAGATTTATTCTTGAGCCAAGTCTTTACTATACAGTGTGTATTAACTACGGTGTCTGTAACAGAATGGTTTATTTCATTGATTTAAAATAAAATAAAAATCACGTGACTTGGTGTGAGAAAAACATTGACTTTTGTGCATTTTTATTATTATTTATCAATCTTGTTTTACAGATCCCTGGAATGTGAAACTTGCCATGGTTAATACACAAACGTAAATATGAGTCATTTTAATTTATTTAATTTAATTGCAATGGAGCACATGCGCCGGTGGCAACTTCCCTACACACCCAACTTCCCCCTATCTTGCACCCACCCATATTTGCCGTCTACAAATTTTATCTTTAAATTCTTTTAATGTTTTCGGTAAGTTATTCATCATTTCCCTCGGTAACTCATTCCAATAACCAGACACCCTTACCTAAAAAAGAAAATCTTCACACACCCATAATCACCTTGATTACTTGGCTAGTTTTCCAAGAAGACTACATCCATTCTCAATGCCGAGAAACAATTTGTTCCAATATAAATAATTTGTATCTACTACATGTAATGGAATTACAGAGCATTATAGGATTTAATTGATGAAAGCTACTAAACTTAAGGATTCTACATTTTTTGTGCTTACGGTTTACTTTTTCCCTTATGGCTTTAGGTAACTGGAGGCAGGATGGGCCTGGGGGCAAAGGAAAGGAAGGAATTCGCCAAAGCCTTTCTTGTAGGAAACATCCCTGCATTCACTGGAGCAATTAACAGAAGAAATAGAAAATCCAAACATGGATGCCCCGACAGGAATTTTAACTGTAGTCATCCCGAATGCAAGGCACCTGGTTTTACACCTGGTTAACATTTAGGTCATTACAGGCAGAAAGGGACTCGCAGCAAGGCATCGAAAGGAATACAGCCATAGCATTTACCTGGAATGATTTTGGGAAAACATTGAAAACCCAAATCTGAACGGCCAGAAAGGGATTTGAACCCGTGCTCTCCCAAATGTAAAGCCAGTGTGTTACCACACACCCACCATGCTTCATGAGATACTGCTACGAGTCAACACATCCTAAATGTTTTGTTGTCCTATTGGCCATGACTATTTGCACATATGATAAAAGTAAATTAATCTGCGACAACAGATGTAAATTAAATTATTTTAATGATACTATAAAATTCAATTACTCAACTAGAAGAACACAAAACTCCAATGTTCAATATCTGACACTTGTTATGCAAGTATTGAGTTACATCAGCAACAGGTAAATTATTCACCACAGAAAAATGACATGTGTTAGGTAGAATAATCTATATTTATGACTGTGGTAAGTCCTGACCAGATTTTAAAGTAACATAAATTTCTGCAACAGCAGCTTACTGTTTATTAACAAGCAAACACCTTACCCATCAGGAAGAGGATCCACTCCTGAATTCTCTTGTTCAGCTCCTTCCAGCATATTCTACAAAAAAAAAAGGAAATATTGAGAAATACAGTATAATATACACATAAACTAGGAATATAATTTCACCATTACAAATATGGAAGGTTCTTTTTAAATAAGTTACTGACTCTTATTACATGGTGATATCAAGCTAAACATAAAAAAGCAGACAACATCAAATACTTGTCTCAAACTGTTGGTAAATTACAACTTTAGTTAGTTTCAGAATATCATCTAAACACACTGGTCTAAGTAAAGCAAAATAATTCTATAACGGGCTACAGGAAAGTTCTTACTGGTCGCTCGTGTAGCCTTTCTGATTTATTAAAGGCACTGCAAAATTCTCATATATATTACAAGAATGAATTGTTTTGTTGTATATGTAAAAAAATATCCTATATAATATAAATAGAATAATTTTTTGTTAGTGCCCACAATATGATTATTACAACTGGGAGATAATTGTTATCATCCAACAAAGAAATGATGTCACATTCATCAGAAGTGATTTTGGGGAACCATAATGTAAGTGGCACGGCTCAGCATAGAGAGCACGTCATACTGAATGTCTGCCTGAACATCACTGCTTGCCCACAAAGCTCATTCAATCTGGTTGGAAATTTCATTTTCCAATTTGAATACTTTCAGAAAAATTATGTTATACTTTATATATTAAATAATTGGGAGATAATTTACCGAACACACCATAGCTTATCTGGAAAACAGATAAAATAAACACCAATGAGGGATTTTTTAATTTTATTTATTTTCTCCCCTGGGAGCTTTATGGCTCATTGAAAACACTTGGGCTGAGAAATGTCCATTGAGAAGTAATCGTGTTATCGTACACAGCTGGCAGTGTAGTTGGCTACACATTCAGAAGAGAATATCGCTGACTCAGCAGAAAGGCTCCCAAGACATATTAATATCTGCCAATTGAGAATTGAAAGGAAACTCTCCCTTGGGAGAGAAAAACAACAAGAAAATCATACAGCTGACAGTAACTCCATTTTTGTACTAATATCATGAAACTAAACATGGAGCTTTATGCCTGCCAGATAAAATGTCAGTAATTGGCCTATCAAGAGGAAACTCCATCTTTGGTGTAGGGAGATATTCTAGGCACTCAATCTGAGTAATCTCGTTTATTAAAAACTTAGTGATATGTCAACAGAGTAGGTCATCAGATCGATGTGTTGTTGTAACGCCTATACAGGCACAATGTTTTGTTAAACAGTATACAAAACTGTAAGGAGAAAAAACAGCAATTTTCAGTGACTGATTAGAATAGTTAGTGTTGACTCAGAACCGTTTATTCCTAGCAGCAGTAAGCTGAGAAGCTATACACACATCTCAAAGCACCAACAAAAACAGTAATGCGAGCTGACAACTTAATGTGAACCACAACTGAGGCTGCATGAGGCGAAGCAAATCACTGTCACTGCGAATGTAACCTATCCACAATTGCTACACCTTGGTCTATGATCATGACTCAATTGCAGTAATAAATAGCACAATACTAATTATAATATTCTCCTGTCTAACAGAAAAGAACGTCTATATTATATACTCACATAAATATAAGGAGAAATATTTGAGTATTAATTTTTTACCTTATCATTTTACTAGTAGCTAATTAAAAATCATGAATTTCATAGGACCACCACAACAATGTTATCGGATCAAAACGCAACTCCGTGTTTGAAAAAGATACGCACAACATGTCACAAACAAACACACCTTCCCTAATGCAACACATTTAAACTTGTGCAGGAAAATTTCTGTTAGCTACAAGAGGGCATTAACAATCTGAAACCTACCTGTGGTGGTTTACACTGGAAAGTGGAACTTTCTCGCTTTTACAAATAAACGTTTTAGTCAGTGACAGTCTACTGACTAACAAATATGCCATACATTTGACTACATTTTTAAGAACTCCGTATTTAACCAATTTTTACAGAAAGTGGAAAGCAACATATTCAAGAAATAACTTTCAAACAACTACACTGTTACTCACACCATCTGGCGTCGTGTGCTACGTATTCAGACAAACATCGGATATACTGGAGATACGCGATTCCACTACAACAATCAGTAATACCCAAACATCAATAAACACAGAACAAAAAAAGTTGATAGAAAACATTGTACAATACATACTTACTCAGTGGCATAATCAATGAGAAATTCCGAAGCCTGCACTACTTTTCAGACAAAAGTGAATTTGAGCAGTAACTATTGAAATAAGAGCTTTCTTTACTTCTGCTTGAACCTACTGATTTATCACAGTGGAACACTAGTACACAACGTTATATTTTCTGTAAATGAATTTGCTCATACTTTTTCAGACGATCAATCACAACTGTTTTTAAAAGAATCGTAAACACTACATGGTCCACTCATACACTTTAATGAGCAACTGCTGATTCACAATTCTACACAACCAAACTGAACAGCGGGCGAGTGGTGTGTTCTGCTGTTAAGCTGTGCTAAGCGACTCCGTAAGCAGCTTTAAGCTGTGAACTACCTCTTCCAGAATATATACGGCATTCATAGGCTTCCATATCACCTCCTCCTGTCGTCTTGAGAGCAAAACGCAATATAACTCACAGCAAAACAACGTCGCAACCAGTGACCAGCTAACAGGTTCCTGTTACAGAGATCTTAATGTTCTAGAATCAGAATTACACTCTCTCCTGCTCAAAACCTAAGATCATTGATATCTAATTTCTAAATTGTACCCATTATTTGATTGACACACATAAAATTTACGGAACCTCTAAGAATTTATTTTCAAGTTATGCACCAAAATAAAGGCGTCGGTAAATCTGTAGATTTCCGACAATCAAGATCCACGTTACTTGAATTCTATTATTTTAACTGAGATGAAACAAATGCTCCGGTGGCAATTTTCTTGCATCTAATCACTCCTTATTATTTTTGTTACCTCATCCCTTTGAGTGGTAAACTCCTCCAACCCATTTATTTTTGCGTATCCGAATTTTAATTTTAAATTCCATCAGCGATTTTGTCATATTATTCAGCACTTCCATAGGTAAACTGTTCTAATCCCTGATACGCTTACTCACAACAGGAAATTTTCCACACCTTGTGCCTGAAATCGAGCGCCAGCACGTGCCTATGGCCGTCTATCCTCTTCCTAATTGCTTTTCAATATCTCTCCAAGCCCCGTCACAAACCTTCCTCCCGTTTTCCAAGAAATCTCATTCCAGCTCCTTTAGTATCAATTGCTGATTGTCTTCTGCTGTAATTTCCACAAACAAATCTAGCTTTTTTCTATAAATGCCCTGCTGCTTCTGTATTTGATACCCAATATGTCGGTCCCAAATTACCCCTTCATTTTCTAGCAGTGGTCTGATCAATGTTATTATTATTTTATTTTTTTAACCCAGTTCCCTCACTTGTCGCGTACAACACCCTTTCCAAGAATTGAAGGATTTTGAAAACATTTCTTACTACATGCCCACCCATTTGAGTTTACTAGTGCTAAGCATACATTTAACAAGCAATTCTGTCCCCACCTTATAATCGTTAACAACATTTGCTTTTTTATCGTTGTAAATAATAAGCTGACTCTTCTTATTATTTGTCTTATTCCGCGTTACCCTAACCACGTAGATACACTGTAGGATGTTAAAACCCAAACACCCTGAGGAAGGTCTGATAAATGAATGAAATTTGTTCCCAAGTATCACCATATGAAGAGTATTAAATTATTAAAAATTTAAAAGTTTTGCATCAAATAGTATAATAAATACGGGGCTATTTATTATGCAGAATTGCTTAATAATTGGTGAACAGTATGGTGTAACGTGGCACTTTTTTGTCAACAATTTCTTGTTGGCCAAGTATGCGAAGGCGAAGAGTGACGACCGTCTACTCCCAAATGTCTAACTGTGAATGAGGTAGGAGGATTGAAGTGTTTGAAATTGGTACAGCATATCGTGAAATCTCCCAAAGGGTTATACATACGTATTATAGTGTGGATAAAGTAGGCACTATTACTCCTGAAGCAGACAGAGGTCCATACAGATGGACAACAGGACGTGATTACCACCAAATTGTGTTGGTGGCTGTTGCTGGCAGACTGGTGAACGAAAGTCAGATCAAGCAGTGGTTACAGAGAGTCATCCTACGGGCGATTGTAAACCGAGTCCTTGAAGCTGGATTACACACTCTCAATCCTATCCAATGTGTTCCATTAACCTGATTTCTTGCCAGCATCGTCTAACCTGGTGTACTGCAATTCGCAATGGACACGTCAATGGCATACATTTGCCTTTAAAGACGTGTCTTGATGTTGTCTGTGGCAAAGCAGTAATCGAGAACACTTATGCACGCGTAGCGGTGAAACTGCTCACCCTGCTGTGACTTCTGAACGTCACACAGGTCCAGCCACTGGTGTCTTGGTTTGGAGGCAATCAGTCTCCAGCAGGACTGAGTTGCCTGTTATTGAAAGCACAATGACAGCCCACCACTATGTGCACTGGGTGCTACACCTTGTTGTGATACCCTTCCTGTCCACCATCCAAATCGTATCTTCCAACAGGGTGATGCCCGTCCTCATAATGCGGTTATTGCAACACAAGCCTTGCAAGGGGTTACGATCACAATTTGGACTGCACTGTCCCCAGAATTGTTCCCAATAAAGCATTTCTGGACTGCCAGGAGTAGACACATTAGAACACATGGTCACCAAGCACAAACTGTGAACAGATTGAAAATAGTTCCCTTACACCTCAAATTTATTGGTTACTAGTTTTTCATTGTATTCTGTTTGGATGTTATATGATTAATAATTTACATTTAATTAATTTCTGACGAGAATAATTGTAAATTGTTGTATTGAGTGTATCGAAGATAGTGTGTGAATTTCAGTATTTTCGAACGGTAAACTGTCGGTGAGAGTATCTTTGGAAAGGAAGCCCATTTGATTGGAAATAGCTGTCGCAAAATCACTAAAAAAACGGACGCGAATTCTTACCTTGCAACAAACTCCTTTCTTTACAAACATTGGCGATGAACTTTGGTATCAAGCACTCCTCCCAGCTTCCAAGGTAACCTAAGTACTCCACAGTTCTTATGTAATGTTTTCTTTCCCTTGCATGAACTGATAGTATTATAGCTCAGTTCCAGTAAGTATCAGTTCTCGAGTTATTATTACTTCTTAGTAGTGCTGTGCCGTATGAACCTACCTTCTATACACTGATGTTAAGATTACCCATAACAATCCCTTTACGCTTATAAGGGGCCCCTGAACTTGGGGGCCCCGTGAATTTCACCGCCTTGCCCTATGGTAGCTACGCCACTGGTCCTACCGTGAGTACGGGACCCAGAGTTTAACGTGGAATACTAACGACACATTCACAACACAAAGCTGCATCAGAGATCAAGTTCGGTATTAAAAACCGTAAAAATTTCATGTCAGTAAATATTTTGAAATACTGTATGTGTTGCTAGGTTTTGTGGATACGTTGAGCTTGGATAATATATCCTCAAACGCTCACTAAACGACAGCTTGGTGACGTCATAATGGCTTCCCGCTTCCGCCTCGCATTGGAATACAGGTGCGGTCCGGAGTGGTGTATACACAAACAGGCCATGCGTGATGCGTTTAAAGAATTCCAAGGCAGAAATTTATCGAAGATCTGATTACTAATCCAAAAATGTTCTGGTCATATGACAAATTAGTAAGAGGCTTTCGTAAGGTCATGCCGTCGTTGATTAGGAAAATGGGGAATTATCAGAAACTTGCGTAGAGAAAGCAGAAATTTCGAACAATGTGTTTAAAAAAGCTTTCACGACAGAAAACACGGAGGAGATTCCGATATTTAACAATCGTACCAACAAAACTATAAAGATCTCGTTCTCGATGTCGAGGGAATAACTAAACTGCTTATGAATGTGAATCCCAATAAGGCTCCCGGACCAGACGGTATTCCTACAAGATTCTACTCACGTACGCAAAAGAAATTGCGCCGTATTTAATGAAATTATGTACCGGCTCTCCGGGCGCCTCCTGCCATATCCCGTATATCCTTCCAAACCATTACCTTCCTGATAGGTGCAATGCACCCTCCGCAAACACTTTTAGTGAATCACGGAGTAATAGTAATAATAATAGTTGTGAGGGTGGCTCTGATTGGCTGAGCTATGCCGACATCACGTGGTCCAGGTTCTGCACACGATTACGCAGGTCGACTTTCCTGCTGTACAGAGTGGTGTTGTTAAATTTTGTCTCGTTCTAAATATTTGATTTTTTTAATGGATGTCATTTCATTTTACACAATGCAGATATAAATTAACGATGTACTGACGTTGACAATGCTACATGTGTTTCATATAAATTATTGTATGAAACAATAGCTGCAGTTTTTTAATAAGTTGGACAACTGCGATAAATTTAACGTTTCAAACAATTAGACAGTCAACGATATATTAATTGAAACTAATTTTATAGAGTAATTGAAGTAATTATCTACTGTTAGCGAACTGATTGACTATTCAAAAGCTACCCAAACGGAACAACAAATGCACAATTCAGTCTGACAACAATCATTATCAACTTCAAGAAGGTAAAAAATTATTTCATGTGTTAATTATTATTTAAAATAAAATGTTGACTGAATTTGAAATGAAAATTCTCATTTTAGATTTAAAAAATTCTAAATTTATTTGAAAATGCTTTGCTGAACGATACATTAGATTATCTACAATAATCATCATTAATTTATGGTGACGAGGTTTTCTTCAGCATGTGTTGTCTTTACGTCCTCAGCGCCTTATGTAAGTGGCGACATTCACCAAGCGTTTGTCTCTGTTCATTTATTGGGTAGTCACCATTTTGTGGCTACTGACAGACCATCATAATTCTTGTCTTTATCACTTTCACGAATCATTGCAGGTTACATAACGTAAATGATACTCGAGTTAAGTTTTACAACTTGTGGGATTAATTGATTTTCGGAGTATAAATATATATGCGTGAGTGTCCTTAAACTATATCTGGCGGAAATAAAGTAGATAACTGCTTGTAATTTTGTAATTGCCGGAAATGCACTGCTTAAATGGATACCGTCACGCTGAATTTGCGACTGTATTTTCACTAACACTAAATTTACCAACTTTCGGATATTCTCAAAGTATTCTTTGGGGTCGTCTAATGCTAATTCCTTCAGGAGACAATTTGTAGCTCGTAGTTCCTTCTACTAATTCATTTTAGTATTTTTCTTTATCGCATAAATTTCTTTATCCACCTCTTTTAAAGCAGCCATTGACCCAAGCTTTATCAGGTCATTCACTTTATTGCGTTGCAGCCTGTTCCTCTTGAAAAATACCACGAAACTTGTGTACGGTACTCGACCATAGTACTAACGATTTTTGAGCAGTATCGCTCATTTTAGCTACTAAAATACTCACTACTGGAGTAAATTAGTAGCGTGGCGGGGACCAGCCTTTAGGACGCTGCAGGAGCTGCATTCCGACACGTCAGCACTTAGTCAGCGTTACGGACGCACTGACAGCGCAGTGCAGCTGCTGCCATGGCGTGGATCGCGTCAGCAGGTAGACAGCTGATAGAGGCACTACAAATACCTCAATGCCGGAACTGCGCTGTTTAAAAATCCTTCTTACATTTTATATTAATAGTTATGACTGCCTTCAATAAAACGGTGGTTTCTATTTTATTTTATTTTCTTGGCGGCCTCAAATCAAGTAGTAAGTGTGATAAATTTAAAAGTCTTCCTTCAACACAATAAAAAATATCTGAATTAAAGAAAAATTTTGGCTCAAGAATGTGATAAACTACAGAATGACTCATTTGCGGAATTAAGGAGATGCTTTCAATCATGCAAAACTCATGAAATGATCCAAACAAGAACCTGGTCTGGAGAAATTATTTATCATCCGGTTTTTATTTTATTTTAAAATATAGAAGGTTATAAAATTGTTGGAACGGAATTACATATCTAAGCGTGATGTTTAATTATTAATTTCAGTCTTTTTTCGCCATATCTACCAAATAACATATGCCGGTACTGCACCAAGTCAATCTATCAATCTCATAAGCAATGGAGATAACGCATTTGCCATGGATTTGTATGAGGTAAAAATAATTTCTCTTGTGAGACTCTTTACTTTGTTTATAATGCAAATGTATGAATATGTATGTAACAATAAGTATCAAACACCGATCTTAATAATGAGTATTATTTGCATTATTTCAGGTCCTTTCGGGAACTGCAGGGAACTTAGTGTTCTCGCCTATTAGTCTCGAGACAGATCTGGCAATGGTTTGGTTTGTGCTGCTGGCGATACTGCATCTGAGATCATAAACGCAATCAAACTGCCAAATAACAAAGAAGTAATCAAGTACAGTTTTCATGATTTGTTATCACAACTAAATGTGAGTTTTAAAAGTGTAATTACTGTATCTATTCTACATGCTGCAAAATGAATTTGTTTGCCGAATTTTGTTTGCAAAGTATTATGTCATGCCATTTCTCAGCAAATATTTTTAATTAAATCTTCTAGATTCAATCGTTTATAAATAACAACCTTCATATCATTTCTGCATCTTCTTCTCGTATCTAAATTATGTTAGATTCCATGTTCTAATAATGTAGCGAAGTTTGGAAGCAAAACAAAAGTTTGAATTATATATATATATATATATATATATATATATGTATACGTGTGTTTTCCTATATTTCACCTTTCAGCCATAACTACCTAGCACAGATCAATGGTGCTTGTGTGTGGAAGTAGCATGGAGTTTCCTGTCATGCACAACGTTAGCCGAATGCCGATAGCTGTGGGGATGTGGGAAATATGATGATTTAAGTTGGTCAATGCAGGCATTTTCATATTTCGACCAAAATTTGTGTCTCCTTATACTTCTATTTCCTGCAAACAACATTGCATAGACCATTGGTTTTGTGTGGTAGTAGTATCGTTTCTCCTGTCGTGCACTATGGTTGTTAGATGTCGTTAGCTATGGGGGTGTTGGAGATATGGGGGTTGAAATTGGTCGACCTGCGGCAATTTCATATTTCTGCCAAAGATGCATGTGTTTGGTGTATCACCTTTAGCGAAAACTGTCTAGCGCAGTTCAGTGGCGTTTGTGTGTGGTCTAATACAGAGTCATCATCGATCACAACGTTGTCCGAATTTCAGTAACTGCGGGAGTTTGGGAGATACGGTGGTTGAAAGGGCCGATCAAGGATATTTTCGTATATCGACGAAAACATGTGTCTCCTCATATGTCACTTTTCTGCCCCAACTACATAGCATTGACCATTGGTGTTTGTGTGTGGTAGTAGTATCATGTCTTCTGTCATGCACTATGGTTGTTAGATGTCGGTAGCTATGGGGGTGTGGGAGATATGGGGGTTGAAACTGGTCTACCAAAACGTATGTGTCCCTGTGTATCTCTTTTCAGCCAAACTATGAAGCGCAGATCACTGGTAGTAACACAGAGTCACCCATCGATCACAACGTTGGCCGAATTTCGGTAACTTTGGGAGTGTGGGAGATATGGTGGTTGAAAGTGGTCGATCAATGATATTTTCGTATTTCGTCCAAAGACATGTGTTTCGGTAAATTTTACTTTGATGCCTGAACTGCATAGCGCAGATGACTGGAATTTTTGTGTGTAATAGCATCGAGTCTCCCATCGTGCAGTATGGTTGTTAGATGTCGGTAGCTGTCAATCCATTTTTTTTTTTTTAACGGTTTAACGTCCCTTTTTAACAACGTGGTCTTTAGAGACGGGAAAGGATGGGGGCAAGGAATGGGAAGGAATTCGGCCATGGCCTTTTGAAGGAAGCATCCCGACATTCACCTGGAGTGATTTGGGGAAACCATGGAAAACCCAAATCTGGATGCCCGGATGGGATTCGAACCGCCGTCCTCCCGAATGCGAGGCCAGAACGCTATCCGTTACACCACCACGCTCGGTCTGTCAATCCAATTCTTTACATACACGAACGAAGTCGTGGGTACCAGCTAGTGTGATAATACAGAAAATTTAATTTCATCTATACTTAGCTTATTTTGCCAATAAACACATCTACCTAAATTGTATGTTTATAGTACATCACTATGGACATTTTTGCGCTATTGCGAATATCCAGAAACAGGAGCTAACGGACTGATGGTATTGTTGAGGGATACCTACCACCATAGAGAAACAACACTACTACAGGGGCGAACCTAGGAATTATCCAAATAGGGGAAAAACTGTGGATTGTTGCTCCTTCAAACATTATTTGGCCACCACCATTGTTGTCAACACCCGAGAACATACATTTTCCGACCCCTGATGTTGCCGCCCGGCTTGCCACTTCCTACACCGACGCTGCAGTGTTATACATGTTTATGTGGGTTGACCATAATAGTAACGAACAACCTACTAGCCGGATAGTAAAGACTCCTTACTTCTGCAATTATATATGAATATTGAAAATTAGTTCTCACAACCAGTGTTAGAGGTGGCCAGTCTCCCGATGGGCGGCCTTCTCGGTCACTTTGACTGCCAGAGAGACTGAGAGCGTGTGCTATTCCGGGAGATCTGGAATTCGGATTACCGCTCCGATACCGTTACTGCAAAATGCTTTCTTATATGGTAGAGTAAGTAGATGGTAGTAATAGTTTAGTAATAGTAGCAGTGGTATACATACAAAGTGACATAGTGAAATATTAAAAATTCTAACCATAAACTGGACAGGAACTGCAAAGACTATACAAAATAAAACTGTAACAAATCAATTATGACTAAATTCGGCAAGTTTAGAAAGCTATAATATATGTATGTTAACAGTGAAACAATCGATGTATCTTACCAAAAAGAAAAGAATGTACAGATATTGTCCAAACTATATATAACAAAATTGAAATTATTCATTGTGGAATTATGTGTTGAAATATCAAATGTAAAACTGTTGTGTTAAATTAATGCCTGTTTTAGTTTCTAGATACTAGGCTGTAAAAATGTGTGCAAAAAAAAAAAGACCCTAATAGTAAGAGATTGAATATTGAGACGGCCCTAACGAGGTTGTAATGATATGTCAAAATGATAAATTTCGGTTAACAGCTACTCAGCAAGTCACAGTTTTGCATTCTATTGATTTCAGACTAAAAAAATGTCACTCTGGAGACAGCCAACAAACTGTATGTGAGTACCAACACTCGTGTAAATGAAGACTACTTAGATGCTGTAAGAGAGAACTTTTTCTCTGACATAGAAGACTTTGGAATACAATACAAGAGATTAACCAGGGGGTGGAACGAAGAACAGACAACAAAATTAAGGATTTATTACCACCAGGTAAATGTCGGTATTATAATAATAGACACAGTTAATTGTTCCATTTAAACGTGGCTTGCGGCAGAGGTCGGTACCATGCCTGGTACTTGATGCGAGGCAGCTGGCTCTTCACAATCTCACACTTCGCCAGTAGGGGAGTATATCTGATGATTGTATGAAAGACTGATTCAAATCCCTTACAGTATCCACTGCGCACACGCAGCGCCGGCGTATGATATTGCCGATGTGGACATAAAACTTGCCTATCATATACCAGAAGAACTCAGGGTGCCCTTTGTATGACTTCAAGCTCACACTCTATAGCAGTGATTTTCAAACTTTTTGAATACTCCTTTACAAGTAAATTAATATGGCCAACCCCCCAGTCCGTAAAATCTTTGACGACCTCCCCCCCCCCCATATCCGTAATAAAACTATTTCAGTGATTAAGAAAATGACCATTTTATTTTGTTTCTATTGAGATCATACCTACTGATGGGGATGACATGTGTTGAAGGTAGTCGGGGCAGTGATATATTGTTTGCGTGGTGGCGGCGCGGGAGGAGAAGGTGTAGTCAGTCACCCCGGTAGGGCTGCGAGAGATGAAATGAGTTCTCAAAGATCTGCACTTTTTTTAACTGCTTTACACCCATCGACGGCTAAGGTCATTAGAAGCGGGATGGGACTTTGAACAAGGAACGGGAAGGAATTCGCCATTGCCTTTTTGAAGGAAGCATCCCGCTATTCGCGTGAGTGATTTGGGGAAACCATGGAAAACCCAAATCCGGATGCCCGGACAGGCCACCACGCTTGGGCTCTGCACAGTCCTCCACGTGGCGGAAGTAAATAAAAACAGAAAAAATACTTTTTTAATTTAACTTAATTGCGATGGGGCACACACTCCAGTGCTAATTTTTCTACTCCCTCATTTCTCCGCTTTTTCTGTTTTTGTATACTTTTGCCCTTTAGAAATTTTAGCTTTGGGGCGTCCATTAATACGTGAGGTGATTTCAAGAATTCCTGACAGTTCCCCTCCCCCCCCTTCTTTTCTGTGAGATATCCACCGAAAAAATCCTCTTTCTTCGTTTTCGCTGATTAGTATTGTAGATGATATTCATGTTACTATTCAAGATAAAGCTCAATATTGTTAGCATGGAAGAACTGCCACCTTAGTTAATGATCACTATTATTATTATTATCATTATTATTGTTATTACTATTTGAGGGTTAGCCTCTTAGGACAACGCAAATTGCTCTGGTGAACTTGTTGGTTTTCCTTTGTGGTCACATTTCCTTACCGTGCTTGCTGTGTGCTTGTTCCTCTCATCAGACAATGCTGTTATAGTTCTTTTCTTTGGTCTCTCCTCTCGGTCAACTTGATACTTGTGAATTTTCAATCTGAAAGTCTCCCTGTTTTCAATGTCCTAAGTGATTCTTGCTAATTTGAGGTCTCTCTTGATTTCGCTCAGGTTTTGATTGAATTCAATTATCTTTCTTTCGAGTTTGTCACTAGACTGCATTTTCTAATCACTGCCAAATTACTTCTGAGTCCGTTTTGTTTGTCCTGTGAGTTTTGGACTAAAATTTTGCTTATCACTTTTTTCTCACTGTTTCTCTTCAAAAATAATTTTGCTGATCCATAGATACATTCTTGTTTGATGACCTTGAATATTCCTAATCTCGTTTCATACTTTTAAGAAGCTTTTGACTGTTATGACATTAATTATTTACTACTCTATATGCAATTTCGCTACAGTTATGATTATTACCATTTAATTCTTATCACTTTGTTTTTATCCTCTCACCAAACACAATAGATATTCTTCTGTGACATTTATTTTTTATCTAACATCTCACATCGCATTATCAGCAGTGCTTACATTTCCCTGAAACCAAATAACAAACGCCGACGTTTCTTTCTCTACTATTAGGACAGAGAAACAATTCGTTCAGCAATATTAATTACTTCGATTTTCACAAACCTTCAAATTTATTCAACAACTTCCTACTATTTATTTCTCAGTAAAGCTATTGTACTTGTAACTGGTTTCATTCTTTTGCAGCGCCAACCGCCGCCTTCAAACATACATTCAGTTGTTTCTTGTTACGATATAACCCCTTCGTCACTGCATCTCGTACATGGAGGAAGGAATAATATGGAGACGACGCAAGAGACCTTTACCACGCATGGAAGTGAAGCAGGCCGGCGGAGGAGTGGGGGGGCATGGCCGGAGTGGTGGGGGACTTGACCGCTTCCCAACAAACACGGGGAATATGTACAAACACCTCAAGGGGACTCTAGGATAAACGTGACGCCGCAATCTGGTGATGGATTATTATGTAACTCGATGAGACAAATAAAAAATGAAGAATAAAATTTTTTGATATCCTGCTTAGTTTTCGAGATATTCTGTCTCAAATGTGAAATGGTTTTGGTTGAAATTCAGAAGAAAAAATTATTCAAAGTCAAATTTTATGATGAATTTTTATTTAAAAAGACGAGACAAATAAAAAATAAAGAGTAAAATTTTTCGATATTTCACCTAGTTCTCGAGATATACTGTCTCAAAAGTGAGGTGTCTTGAGTTGAAATGCAGAAGAAAAATTTCGCAAAAGTCAAATTTAATGATGGATTCTTATGTAACACGACGAAAAAACTCGATAATAAGGAATAAATGTTTTCGATATCTTGCTTAGTTTGGGGGATATACAACATCCAAATTGAGGGGTTTAGGTTTGGATGCAGGCTGGACCAAAAATTAATTCTGTCAAAGCCACAATGATTACATGGTTGACATGCAGAATGGATATTTCAGTTTTATTACTACCACTTGTGGTTAGTCTGAAATGTGTCCTAGACCAGAAAAAAGTAAGAGGACCCACTCTAGGGATGAGCAACCCAGACATTTTGTAGGCTGGTACCAGAAATAAAATGTTTATTCAGTCACCTTAATGAACATTCTCTTGATCAAGATGTGTTGTCTAATTTCACAGCCCTACTTATTAGGACAATTGTAAAAAAATTATCTCTCAGTTAGATTTAGATACGGGGGGGGGGGAGAATGTTGTACAAAAAAAAAAGAGACTAAATTAGAAACACATTCCCCAAATTGATTTTGTTCAAAGGCCAATAACTTCTTTATTTATGAAGCCCAATTTTATTTCTGCATGAACCTGTTTCGACATAAATAGATGAGAAAGATTTCAAAATCGGTAAAAATAGGTATAGACGTATTTACAAACAGAAACAAGTCTTATATGAAGCTTTAAAAATAACCTAAGTCAATGGCCTGAAATAGCTATTTAAAAAATTAATAAAACTCACAGCTTCTCACATAACAGTTAATTTCATCATCCATTGTCAGTATAATCAGCAACGTGACGAAAGAAATCGTAATAGTAAATTCACTGAATCGCGAAGTAAAACACGCCCCTTTAAATCTCATTTTAAACACTCGTTAAAAAATAATGCTAGTCTATTATGTGCAAAATAGCAAGTTTGCTGATTTTCTACACTACACCAAGAAAAATTTGAGAACAAAGTCATCCCATTGAGAGCTATGACTAAATATTTATAGACGTGCTGCAAAGTTTGCGGTGTCTACCGCTCACTTCAACAACGATAATTACAATTCAACTTACTTATGAAATGATATTCCAGGTTCTTTCCTGTCTGGCCTATTTGTGCAACCGTACGCAACACAAGCTGGCATTTTTAAACACTTATACACAATACTAAATGAAATAATCACTGCATCTACCACAATGTGAACACCTTAATTGTTGGGAAGCGCCATATGGTCGCTGCCGGTGCTGCCACCATGCGGGAGAGTTTAGTGCTTGCTTCACCGATTTAACGTCACTTCTCCTCCATATAATTCCTTCCTCCATGATCTCGTATGGCTCACTTTGCTCGCTGCTCTAAGAATATGCTCTAATGACAATTACTTACACAAAATCGTACGTATTATGAAGTACATTAATATTTTCACATATTAGCGTTGACATGACCTATAGCTATATTGTAATGTCTGAGTTGTGTTTAGAGATGCTTTTTTTGTTGCAGATGTTTTGAATTAAGCGATCTTGTAACTAATTTCATTGGCTTTTGTAGCAATTCTATTCTCTGGAATTCTTTTGCCGAAAATTTGCAGTATGGGAGTGGTTAAACCTTTCCATGTTTTGTGTACGTGTATTTAGGCTTTCTTATCTTGTTGAAGAAATCTGTAATCCAACTGTCTCCTCTGTTTCCTTGAGGAGAGCCGTCTGTTTTGTACTGTCACGAGTTAAGATTGCTAGGGTTAAACACTGCGTTAAGGATTGGTTTTTGTTTCTCACATTCTCGTGTTACTTCTTCGCGAACACAATCCAATAGTAACGGACTGATTCCGTCTCCTTGTCTTACTCCTGTTTTAATGATGAAAGGTTCTGTCTGATATTTCCCCCGCCCTCCCCACAGTTACATGTTCGACCTTATATCTGTTAGTTTAATTAGAACCAGAGTTTTGGTGTCGTAACATTGCTAGTTAAATATTTAGAACAGTCGCTAGCGATGACCGAAGTTTTATGCATATTTTTTTTTAAATCGACAAACCTGTAAATTAAACTTCTGCTACAAATTCTTTGTTGTTTGAAGACAAGCTTTAGGATGGGATTTGTTCAGTGCAAGATCTACCTGGTCTAATCCTGCTTGATATTCTGGATCTTGGGTTCTAGAAATAGTATGGCACTGGCTGCGGTGAAATCTCGTGTATTTCAAACGTTCATCAAAACTGACGGCTATGCACTGATCAGCCTGAACACTATGACCACCTGCCTAATAGCCGGCCTGTCAGCATAACAGCGGCGACGCGTCTTCTCATGGAAACAACGAGGTGTTAGTAGGTCGCTGGAAGGAGCTGGCACCACATCTGCTCACACAAATCATCTAATACCCGTAAATACCGCGGAGGGGGGCGATGTGCTCTGATGCCACGTTCAATCCAGATGTGTTCGATGGGTTCAGATCTGGCGAGTTGTGGGCCAGCACATAAACTGCAAGTCGCCACTGTGTTCCTCGAACCACTCCATCATACTCCGGGCCTTGTGACATGGTACATTATCGTGTTGAAAAATGCTACTGCCATTGGGAAACATGGTCGTCATGAAGGGGTATACGTGGTCTGCAACCAGTGTACGATACATACTGGCCGCCATGGTGCCTTACACGATCACCACTGGACCCATGGATGCCCACGTGAATGTACATCAGAGCATAACTGAGCCGCCGCCAGCTTGTCTCCGTCCCGCAATACAGGAATTAGGAAACTGTTCCCCTGAAAAACTGTGGATTCGCACCCTCCCATGAAGAAGGTATCGGGTTCCATCAGACCATGAAATGCTCTGCCACTGCACCAACGTCCAGTGATGATGGTCACAGGTCCGTTTCAGTCGTTGTGCCGATGTCGTGATGTTAACATTGGCACATGCAAGGGTCGTTGACTGTAGAGGCCCATCGTTAGGAGTTTTCGGTACACTGTGTGTTCAGACACACTTGTACTTTATCCAGCACTAAAGTCTGATGTTAGTCCTGCCACTGTTTGCCACCTGTCCTGTTTTACCAGTCTTCTCAGCCTACGACGTCAGACATCTGTAATGAGGAGTTGCCGCCCAACGCCTCGACGTGGTTTAACTTTGATTTCGCCACTTGTTGAAGACACTCATCACAACACTCCTTGAACACCCAACAAGCCGAGCAGTTTCCAAAATGCTCGTGCTCAGATAGATCGTGCACCTTCCATATTCTAAACACCAATAGCACGCTCACCGATAGTACAATCACCGTGCGTGTGTCTGACCAGCAGTCATTCCTCGTCAGGTGACGCTGGTATCGCCAGGATGGGTTTATAATTCTTATTAGTCCCCTTTGGGCTCTTAATATTTTCTTTCTATGAATACAATATCCACAGAATAACCATATGACATTAACGAGTGAAAATAAGCAAACAAACCAGCTGCCTCATACAGAGATCACCTATTGCTGAAATTGTATCAACTGCAAATGTTGCTGCACCCATTTTCTACAGTGAGTCAGTTTAATTCGTGATTAATATAGAAAACTAGAAATTTCACTTTTCTACCTTTTTGAATAGACTGGCTTACAAATTTTTGTGGTAATGTTTGGTATGTACTGAGTATGTATTTGAGCCAATTAAATTTTTTTCGAATTTTAAGGACAAGCCATTAGCTGTATACCAGTTATTAATTTGGCCAAAGATATAAACACATACAACAATTGTGTACCTTGCAATACTTTAGTAATCGAAGCGAACTAATAATGGCCGCTCGATAGCTTTACTTTGCAAACTACAAAGTACCAGGTGGAGAAAGTCCCCTCCCACCTGAAGCATCTTTTCCCTCGAGTTCCAACTTGTGGTCATAGTCATCTTTTTCCTTCCCTGCAGTAGTCTTATATACAGTATGATAGTTCACCATATTTAGACAAACTTCGAAAGTTTTTGTGTCTATGAATCATTGATTTTGTATTTTAAACGTTTTCAGGTTCATTTATACCGCCTGTAGCAGCAGTTCTGTTGAATGCGATATACTTCAGAGGGAATTGGACTATTAGATTCAGTGAAACTTACAGAAAGCCATTTTACTTATCAGAAGTTAACAAAGCTATTGAATTGATGATAGTTTCCCATGAATTCAAGTATGTTGACTTAACTGATTTGAAAGCTCAGGTTGTTGAACTTGATTATGTTGTAAGTACAACTTTTTCTGATGAGCCAATCCTTTTTCAGTTCATATTTATTTATCAATCTTGTTTCATGAATCCCTGCTGAGGAAGGACCTCTGGGAAGTGAAACATGTCTTGATTAATACATATATATACAATATGAGTCATAATCATAGCGAAGACAATTATATATCACAAAGACAGATAATAAAAATAAGCATTAATTTTTACAACTGAGTTTGCAAAAGGTCATATTGAAAGCAATTTATTAATTTTTTTCAAATTCTTGAAAGTTGTTGAAGTAGTTACCAGTAAGAAAATCTCTCAGTTCTTCTGTAAGTAAATCTTTATTATCTGCTAACTGTTTTATACTCTTGGGAAATTTATTAAACAGATCTTACCATTAATATCAAATCAACAAACAGAACCCGTATGATCACTTGTAATACACGAGTGTTAGGAGGTACCAGGGTTAGCGCCCATAATGCCTATCAGGTTTTCAATTTCCTAGAGTTATTATAAGCAGTTGCTGGATTGGTACTTTACCAAACACATTTTCCTAAGCCTTTATTTTCTTATACTTCATTTGTCTTCAGGCTCTGATAACATTGCTAGTTATGAGGCATAAAACCGAAATGAAAATAAAATAGGTAGAAACTGGCGTCTTGAAATGGCATAGCGATTGAAAACATCATTAAGGGTTCTCTGTTATTTAGCCAGTCCATTCACAGCAACAGCCTTCCATGCCTCCCTTTGTTCTTCCAGTCTCTTTATCTCTATATATTTCTCAATTGTCATGATATCGTGAAGTATTTTCTTTCTTCATTGGCCTCTTCTTTTCCCTCATTTACGATCCCTCCACAGCAGGCACTCATTCCTCAACACATGACCAATCCAGTTCATTTTCCTTTTTGTTTTTATAAGGGACTTTTGCTGCCCTTCTCGTTCCAGCACCTAATCATTCATTACTTTATCTTTCTAACTTGCGTCCTCGACCCTCCTCCAGATCCACATTTCAAAAGCTTTGCGTCTTTGTGTAGCGTCCATGTTTCCGCCCCTCCACTCCATACAAAACATTTAGCTAGTTTTTTGCTTAGGTTTTTGTCTGGCCTTCCCCGTGATAAATCATTCTTTCTATTGAAAGCTTCCTTTGCCATTGCAAATCTATTTTTCACCTGCTTCTTGCAGCTCATATCACCACACAATACTCCCGAGATATTTGAAGGACTTATTCAATTATTTTAATGATTGAAATAGAAACAAAATTCAGACATATATGGCTGGGCAGTTGAAAACAGTCTGCAGCAGACAGAATGTCTTGAATGATCTGATAACCATGTAAAATTATATTCGGGGATGTGGCATAGTGTACAAATGTAGGAACTAGGAGCATCAGAGCAAGTCATACTACTAAAATTCCTTAATGCCACCATAAAAATGGCTTAAAATATTACTGTAAAACTATTTTCTATTTAGGGTAACCTTAATTTCAAAATCTTGAGTTACACCGCAATGTTACAGTGAACACGTAATTAACAATTTTTGATTTAATGTTTCCAAAATGCGACGGATAAATATTTATAACTTTTCAAGAAAATTCCAATATTCAATAAAATTGCAATGGAGCGCACGCCCCGGTGGCAATTTACCTGCACACCAATCTTCCCTCTTTCCTGTACCCACCTTCATTTACCCTGTACAAACTTTAAGTTTAAATTCTTTCAACATTTTTAGTAAATTATTCATCTATTCCCTTGGTAACTTATTTACATCCTTGACACCTTTACCGAAAAAAAGAGAGAATCTTCCTTATACCTGAAATCGAGTGCCAGCTTGTGGTCATGGTCATCATTTCCCTTCCATGCATTACTTTTCATTCTTACACCAATATCTTTCCACACCTCATCACCAACATACGCCTTGTACACACCAATTACCCTCTTCACCCTCCTTCTGTCTTTCAATGAATCCCATTTCAGCTCTTTTATGATATCTGTTACTGTTTACGTTCTGCGAAAATTTCCAGATACAAATCTAGCAGCACTTCTTTGCACCCTCTCCAACTCCGGTATTTGATACTCAAAATGTTACTCAAAACGTTCAAGCCCACCCCGTTGTTTCTGTCGGCTGCGACACTATGATGGTCTCTGGCGCTGACGCTGGGTTTGCTGGTTCCAGTCCTGGTGGTGGAGGACACTATCCTCATCAAGACTTGTCTAGAATTTTAAGAGTGGTAGTGGAACCCAATTCCAAAGATTGTGCATCACAATCTTGGATCAAATTTCTCTGCAGTATGTATGGCGTGAGGCATTTGATGGTGTTGATGGAGGGGCCTGTTCACTCTCTTGGAGTCATTTGGAATAGTAGGCCTCTATGGGCAGGCGCCAGGTTTCACACTCTCCCTCCTTCACCTCTCATTTCAAACAACACACACATCGCTCTATGCGGAATACACACACTGTCACAGTCATCCATACCTACAATAACTCATATGGGCACACACTGGGGAATGCAATATAAAATATCACTTTATATTTTTTAAATAGATTAAATAAAACTGTGAGAGAGGTCGGAGAATTGGCTGTTCTAATAGGGTGCATCATATTGTGAAATCTCCCGAAGAATTGGCCGTAGTACAAAGTCAGTATACAGACTTGTTAAGGAGCGTCCATTAGTTACGTGAGGCGAAAAGGGGGGGCGGCGAAATCTCACCAAGTAGGAGGTGGCTTGACGGAAATAAAGGACCACGAACGATGCAGATATCGACATTAGGGGGATATCTTACGGGGTGGGGCGTCCGACCAGATCTCACCAACTCTCACCAGAAATGGGGGGAGGGGTCCCTTACGCCTCCTTACACAGTGATGAAAGAAAGCACTAATATTCCTAGAGCAGGTACGGGTCCATTCAGATGGACAACAGCGCGTGAAGACCGCCAAATTGTTTGGTTGGCTGCTGCTGACAGAGGGGTGACTGTAGGCCAGATCCAAGCAGTGGTTAGAGAGAGAGTCACTCCTGGACGATTGTAAACCAGTTGCTAGAAGCTTGGTTACACTGTTACATTAATCTGATTTCATTTCCAGAATCATCTAACCTGCTGTAATGCAAAATGCAAATGGACTTGTGAATGGCGTGCATTTGTGTTTAGAGACGAGTCGCGAATAGGTCTGTGGCAAAGTAATAATCGACGACGTGTTCGCTACCGTAGCAGAGAAACGGTTAATATGCAGTGATTTCAGAACGTCATACAAGTGCAGCCCCTGGTGTCATCATTTGGCGGCAATCAGTTTCGACAGCATGACTGAGTCGGCTGTTGTTGAAGGCATAATGACAGCCCACTACTATGTGGACGGAGTGCTGCATCTTATTGTGATACCCTTCATGTTCACCATCCAAACTGCATCTTCCAACAAGATAATGCCCACCCTCATACTTTTTCTTTTTATTTTAGTTTAACTGCTGTTTCAGACGGCCGGCGACACTCGAGTGGCGGCACATATTATTATTTTTTTAACCGGTTAGGAAAATTTCTAGATCCACCACTGGCTGTAGATATACACGAGGTGGCATAATCGGTATTGTACAAGGGCGTTCAAACAGCTAGCGGCAGTCCTGATATCAGGAGTATACACATTAGATCACATGGTCACCCAGCACAAACTGTGCAACAACTGACTGCAAAAGACGTGGAGGCGTAGAGATACATACTCCAAGAAGACATCCGAACACGTATTGATTCAATGCCGGCAAGGATCCATGAATGTATTGATGCTCAAGATGGGCACACTTCTCGCTGACAACTATATCTCAATTTAATAAACTTACCCTGATGCATTTTTATTTGTTATCATTTCTTGTGTGTATGGCCCTGGTTATATCTAGTTTCCTACTGGATATATCTAGTTTACTAAAATTCTACCATTCCTGTATGCGTGTTGAAATTTTAAATTCCACCAGTGTCACTATAGGGTGACCATAAAGCCTCGTATCCACTTGAGCGCGCTCAGGCAAATGAGCCGCTCAGTGAAGCGAGCTGCTAAAGTGTGGACGCCTGAGCACGCTCGCAACGAACGACAGCGAGCGCGCTCGGGGCGAGCCGATCGGTTGTCGGTATTATTATATACTTTGAACATATACTGCAGGCTTGTGTAGGGACTTCCTGAGGCTAGGAATCTTATATAAGTTATTATAAATTTTATCTTCTGGTGGGATCGCCTCACGTATAGGCGTATAGTGCATTTTAATATGAGGTCCAACTAATGACAGCAAGTGGTCGAAATCGATCTCGTAAAGTTTTGAAATAGCTCACTGACTTCTTCTAAATTCGCGAATTAAATTATTAAGATAATTTCTTCGCTGACGATGACTTTCTCTAATCCTTCAACTTGGTAACTTTCTTCTCTGTTTTGACATTGTATGGATAATAATAAAGGCCGCAGCTACGCGTGACGACACGTCAATAGCAGAGCGTTTTCTGACCACTGAAACCAGGCTCGTTCGACCAAAATTTTCTTTTCCTTGAGCACGCTCCAACGAGCGCGCTCATATGAATGAGCGGCTCACTAGCCTGAGTGTGCTCAAGTGGATACGAGGCTTAAGATTCCGCTATAAATTAAAAAAGTCGAAAGATACACAATCATTTGTTATTAAAACGTGAACATAGGCTGTTTTCAAATACCTTCACAACCTTGATATTTGCAGGACGAAGGGATATCGAGAGGAAAATTAACAGAAGTGGCAATTCCAGACCCAGATGATGTCACATCGATGCAAACCCATGATCCGGGTTCCACAAGTCGTGAGATCCTGGGGGATACTGTATAGTCAGAGAAACAACTCTGCATTAAAATCCTTCATAAAAATAGAAGAATAAATAAAATATAAAAACAACGTAATTAAAAAAGTGGGTCAGGTAATACAAGGACATGCCTTTGCTATATCTGCGGTCTTTACATGAAGTACTTAACAAGTGAAGAATTTTTCTACCTGCATAATATATACATAGGTACAGACTCCTAAATGTGACATTGTATGTACTGAAGACCGTCTCCACGCATTCGCTGATGACACTAGACTATTTTCGTGTTGTATTTTATCTTTAGTGGGGTGAGGATTTAGTTAGTGTAATCTTTGAGTGTTTACTTTTGTAGTAAATAGAGGTTAGATACAGTTTAGCATTCGCTGAGGACAGTAGACTATTTTCGTGTTGTATTTTATCTCTAGTGGTGTGTGGATTTAGTTAGTGTAATCTTTGAGTGTTTACCTTTGTAGTAAGTGGAGGTTAGATACAGTTTAGCATTCGCTGAGGACAGTAGCGTATTTTCGTTTTGTATTTGAATTTTAGTGGTGTGTAGATTTAGTTAGTGTAATCTGTGAGTGTTTACTTTTGTGGAAAGTAGAGGTTAGTCAGACTTAAACAGTCGTTGAGGAAAGTAGCGTATTTTTGTTTTATATTTGATCTTTAGTGGTGTGTCTATTTAGTTAGTGCAATCTCTGAGTGTTTATATTTTGTAAAAAGTACAGTTTATTTCGAATTTCTGATCTTTTTTTTCAATTTCGCGTTTTTCAAAAGCAGAATGGCAAGGGACTGTGATTGCTGTGTGCAGACGCGAGCTGAAGTGGCTGATCTCCGCGCACAGCTTACAGCTGTGTTAGCGGAAGTTACACAGCTGGAAGCTGCCGTAAAAGGTTGCAGCAGATGTAATATTGGGGAAACTGATGTAGCAATGCCTATAACAGATTCTCCCCTATCGACCGTCGTACCTGTAACCCAGGCTGAAGTGTTGGAGGCTGTGCCACGGTCGCCTGTCGGTTACTGGCGTATGGCCTCTAGACTAAGAAGTCGCACACGAGGGCAGTCGAGCAGGCTTAAAGGCCAAGACGCTGATCTTGTTCGACTGTCCAACCGGTATGATGTATTGTCGGAGGCTGACACAGTCCCACAATTGTCATCCTGCGAGTTGACGGCCCCCCAGCCCGCTAGGTCTGAGCAATCACAGAAGGGGATTTTGGTAGTTGGAAGCTCTAATGTTAGGCGGTTATTAGAGCCCCTTAGGGAAATGGCGGATTACTCGGGGAAGAAATCCAATGTCCATTCAGTTTGTATTCCGGGTGGCCTGATCCGAGATGTGGAACAGGCCATCCCAGATGCCATAGAAGAGACGGGGTGTAGCCAACTACAGATTGTGGCTCATGTCAGCACCAATGATGCTTGTTGCCTTGGGTCGGAGGTTATCCTCTTTTCCTTCCGGTGGCTGGCTGAAAGGGTGAACTCTGTGGCCAGTGGTCGCAAGATATCGGCAGAGCTAACCATCTATAGCATTGTAGACAGAGTTGATTGTGGACCTCTGGTTCAGAGCCGTATTGAGGGGCTGAACTAGAGACTACGAAGTTTCTGTGATGATATTGGCTGCAGATTCCTCAATCTTCGCCATAGGGTCGAGTCATGTAGGCTTCCCCTTAATAGGTCAGGTGTGCACTACACACGTGAATCTGCTACACAGGTGGCACGGGCCGTGTGGAATGCACTGGGTAGTTTTTTAGGCTGAGGGAGGAAGACCCGAAACACGAAATACAGTTACGGGCAACCCAATCAGATGTAACACCGGAATGTAGGAGGAGCGTAAAAGAATCACGACAGTTAAAAGTTCTCGTAATTAACTGTAGAAGGGTTTGAAACAAACAACCGGAACTTTATAGCATTATTTTAGCACAGAAGCGGATATCGTTATCGGTACAGAAAGTTGGCTAAAACCGGAAATAAGTTCCGCCGAAATTTTTAGATAGCATGAATGTTTTTCGTAAAGACAGATTACATTCTCATGGAAGTGGGGTATTTATAGCTCTGAGTAAATCTCTCCCATGTAATGAAATAGAAGTCGATACGATCTGTAAAATCATATGGATTAAACTCAAAGCTGCTGGGTCAAAACTCATCATAGGCGCCTTCTACCGTCCACCCGATTCCGACATAGCTATCGCCGAGGAGTTAAGAAATAATGTAAACAGTATAGCTAGCCGTTTTCAGGATCATGCTATGATTCTAGGAGGCGACTTCAATCTCCCTTGTACTGACTGACGTAATTACGTTCACATTACAGGTAGCAGGGATAAGGCAGCTTCTGAAATAATTCTCGATTTGTTGTCAGATAATCATCTCGAGCAGCTAGTTAATGAACCTACGCGGTGTCATAACGGTAGCGAAAATATTTTAGATCTGCTGGTTACCAATAGGCCAGAATTATTCACTGAAATTTCAACGACCACAGGTATAAGCGATCACAAAGCGGTAATTGCATCTATAAGACTAATGACCAAGCGAAAAAGGAGAAAAGGGCGGATTGTATACAAATTCAGTAAGGCCTCTAAGGAGTGTTTTAGAACCTACCTGAGGAATAATTACCATAACTTCAAGTCACAAAAGGATACCGTTGAAGAAATGTGGCATCGATTTATACGAATAGTCAGGGAAGGTATGGATATACAAATACCGAAGCGGATAATAAATGGGGAGGATGATCGACCGTGGTACACATGCGAAGTCAAAAGATTACTCAAAAAACAAAGGAGGATACACGCACGCTCAAGAAGGAAGGGGTGTCGCAGCGATTTAGAAACCTTAGCTGAGTTAAGAGGACGTATTAAGAATGTAATGCGTGAGGCCTTCAACGATTTTCATTCAAACTCTCTCTCTAAGAGTCTCACAGAAAACCCAAAGAAATTTTGGTCGTATGTACGAAAAGTCAATTGTACCAATAGCAATATTCCAGCACTAATTCGTGAAGGTTCAGAGGTTAATGAAAGCCGCGATAAAGCTAACGTACTAAATACTGAATTCAAAAGTTCATTTACAAATGAAAATAAGGATAGTGTTCCCGTTTTTCCACGCCGTGCGGGTTGGTGATGGAATCATTACGAATAGATACTGCAGGTATGATAAAGCAATTAGAGCTCCTGAAGTGGGGGAAAGCACCGGGCCCAGATGGAATTGCAGTAAGAGTATTTTCAGAAGCGATTTCACCAGCTAAAACTTCGCTCTATAATGAACATTAAACAGGACGACTATGTGTCCAACATTAGAGTCTTGGAAAGAGCTCGGATATATAGCATTGAAGTCCTCATCATCAGCCACCAACTTAGATGGGTTGGACACGTTCAGCGTATGAGCAACAGTAGACTCCCTCGCCAACTTTTATACGGTGAGCTCAGCACTGGCAGCAGACCTCGCGGTGCCCCTAAGAAACGCTACAAAGACAAGTTCAAGAAGACCCTGAAGAAAACTAATATAGACCTTACCTCCTGGGACAACCTCACAAAACACCGCGTTCTATGGCGCAAAACTACCTCCGCAGCAGTGGCACGTTTCG
>JARYHS010010258.1:0-33000 GCA_031002005.1 Vandiemenella viatica
CCATGTTATAAGGGAGTACCAAGAATTGTAGATGAGTAGTGATGTTCTGGCCTTGTGTTCAGGAGGAAACAGATTCGAGTCATCAAGGAGCCATTTAAATTTCGGTTTTCTATGGTTTTGTAAAATAATACTCTGGAAAAATGGTAGGATGGTTCTTTCATAAATGCCATTGCTCAATACCATCTCATTCATTCTGTCAGAATTTCTCGGCTCTAATGACTTTGATGAGGTGTAAGGCCTCAAGTGAGAAAAAAATTGAAAGTACCTTAAGGAATCCACAATATTAACATTTGTATATTATTATGTCCCAAGAATCTTTCTATACTATTGGTCGAAACGTGAATGTTTAATCACAACATTGGTAGAATTTATCTCATGGGGCATTTAACAGAATTGCTGTATTAAGTAGCTCCATTGTTCTTTAAGCTAATCACATCTATTTCAAAACCAGAATTGTCGAGGGAGGGCTATTGACTGTTCCCTACATTAGAGTAATATTGAAAATCGAAAAAATTGAATTCAATAAATAAAATTGTAAACAAATTATTTTTAAATAGAATTCACTAATGTCTTAGCAAAATTGTGTTTTAAATAGTAAGTCAAACGTAATAAATTCATTTAAAGAAATATTGAAACTGATTATATATTTGTTAGAATAAACACATATTGAAGTGGCCCATATAGTATAGGACATGCAGTTCCTTTCTTGCATGTGAGTTTGGGTGCATGTTTGAGTGATCTCTTTAGTGTGGGAGTGACTGTTGTCTTGTGCAGGTATATATGAGTTGTTTAGTGCTTATGTGTTTGTTTAAGTATGTTGGAGGATGTCTGCCCATGTAAGTTGATGCATGTGGACGAACTAGAGATGAAATGTGTTTGGCATAAGTGTTTGTGGATGTCTGAAAGTGTGTGGTTTGGTGAGTCAGATGGTTTGTGTGGATGACTTTGCCTGTGTGTATATGAGTGAAAGTATATAGTCATGACATTATCATGCTAGCAGACTAAAAAACATAAACAGAATATTTGGAATATAAAATTCAGTACTTTAATTTCTTGGAGTCTTTGGAAATAGATGCAATCTCAAATATGTTAAATACTGAGAGATGAGGCTGCTCTATCAAAAATATAATAGGGATGAAATACAAGTGAATTCAGTCATTACATGGTAGATACCTGAGGCAAATTTGCAAAGTTTTGCTAAATATGCCAGTCACCTTTCATAGACCCAACGTGTATTACAAGATGATTCATCAGGTATCGGGATGTGAATCCACAGCTCCAATTAGGGAACCCCATTATACCACTCTGACAACCTTAAAACTAGGTGAAAAAGCATGAATCGAGTATTGTCTATGAGTGCTCATGAAATATACCAGTTGTTTTGTACATTGCCTATTTAAAGCACATTAATAATTCATTTTGCTACATGGATTATCCATGCAAAACTTTTATAATCTCTCATGGAGAAAAAAATATGTTGCCTTGGTCAAGTTATATAAAAGACATTTTTTACCAATGACTTTGAACAAATGATTAGCTTACAAAAAGAAATAAAGTAAAAAATAGTTTTTAAAGATGATACTAAGTCTCATGGCTGTTTGGTGACAAGAAGTTATGAGAGATTTTTCCGAGTCAAGTTTTTGCTATATAGTGTGTATTCTATAATAGAATGGTTTATCTCATTGATTTAAAATAAAATAAAAACCAGGGACATGGTGTGAGGAAAACATTACCTTTTGTGTATTTGTAAAATTGATAAAGTATAGCAATCAATGATTTTATTTAGGTAGAAATTTTGCAATTTAGTTTACTGAAATATGTCATCAAATATTTCAATAAGATAGATAGTAAAACCTCTACCAACATAAATATACTGACTATGATGCTTTATCAATTTTACAAATACACAAAAAGCAAAATATCTCTCACACCCATTTAAGGGGCATTATTACTTTCTCAGCACAAATGTAATAGGAGAGGCAATATTTATATGTAAAGGAAAGATAACATACACCAACCACTCACCACACTCGAAGGGAGGAGTTAACACTCCACAAACATATAAAACACAATGTTTAGGCCTATGTTCTTATTCAAGTAAAATTTAAACTTTTTTCAAATTGATTAACGTCTCTCTAACAGCGTGGTCTTTAGAGACGGGAAAGGATGGGGGCAAGGAATGGGACGGAATTTGGCCATGGCCTTTGAAGGAAGCATCCTGGCATTTGCCTGGAGTGATTTGGGAAACCATGGAAAACCCAAATCTGGATGCCCGGATGGGGATTCGAACCGCCGTCCTCCCAAATGCGAGGCCAGAATGCTAGCCGTTACACCACCAAACTGGGAAATTCTCTTTGCATTAGGTACAACTCTTACATCCCACACATTTCTTAGTATGTACGGAAATTATGTATCATGGAATTGTCATAGTAACAGGTTGAAATTATATCTTTGTCCAAATATCAATTTCATCTCATTGGCACTAGAATGCTACTACCCTCATCTTATCACTGTTATTATACAAATGGTATCTCGAGAACATTTTATTGATGTATGATACGTTCTTGGGCTCAGATGACAAGGATTACTACGGCCTACCTAGCAATAAAACCGAGATAAATCCACACAGCATGCAGAAAAATCATATACCTGTATCATAGTCATGACCTCTGAGCAATACAAAGCATGCTGCGAGAGCATATTTTATAGCCAGTTGGAAGGGATGAGGATGAATGTTTAGCTCCTTAAATTTGTAATTACATAGCACAGGGTGGTGCACCTGAGAGAAAACTCTTGGACCTCCAGGCTACAGTTTTTGTGAATGGGTGATCTATCCTTGTTTTTGTTGTTCTTTTCTAAATAAAAATAAAGAAACAAAGGAGAAACATGGGAATCAGATACTTATAAGGATAAAGTAAGATGTGATAAACAATAATGAGCTATAAAATAAAAGGCTAAGTAATTAAGTGAAAAAATATTAATTATTTGTAGGGCTAACCAATGTCAAATACCTGTATTTCTATGAAAATAAGATAGTACTGGAATTTAAAAGGTCAATAATAATTAGTAATGATTTATAAAACAGTGTGTTAAGTACTTAATATATAAAGCAATTTGTTTCTAACAAATGCAATGAAATTATCCAGCATCATAGAGCACTTACTTGACAAAAGTTACAAAACTTAAGGAGCCAGTATTTTTTTTGTACTATGGCTTTACAGTTCATCAACATTCCGGTCATTAGAGGTATAAAAGAACTGGTGACAAGGAATGAAAAGGAATTCGGCCATAGCATTTGCCTGGAGTGGTTTGTGGTAAACATAGGTAACCTAAATCTGGATGGCCAGAATGGGATTACAACCCCTGCCCTCCCAAATGTGAGGAGATAGCGTTACCATGAGTCAATAAGGTAAATGTTTTTTCTCCCACTTGGACATACCTATTTGCATATATGATAATACCAAATTAATCCGCAACAAGACATGTGAGTTAAATTATTTTAATAATGCTATAAAATTCAATTATTTTACTTTATTTGTGCCTTGAAAAACATAATATCTTACACTTGTTATTCTAGTACTGAGTTTTATCAACAACAGGTAAATTATTCACAACAGAACAAGGATGTATGTTAAGCAGAATGATCTATATTTCAGAGTGTGGTAAGTCATGATCAGATTTTAAAGTAATATAAATTTCTACAACAGTAGCTTATTGTTTAATAACAAGGAAACACCTTACCTATCAGTCACAGGTGCCATTTCTGAATTCTCTTGTTTGACATCTTCCAGCATATTCTTAAAAAAAAAGGAAATAATGAGAAATGCGACATAATCTATACATAGACTAGGATATAATTCAAAGAAAGGAAAATCAAAACTTATGCAGGAGGTGTTATTCAAATGCAAATATGCTGAGTATGTTTTTTTTTTTTTTTTTTTTTTTTGCAAAATCAAATTTTGGTCCAGAATATCATCTAAACATACTGGTCTAACAAAAAATAAATAATTCTATAAAGGACTACAACAAAGCCTTTAGTGACTGCTCCTGTAGCCTTTCTGATTTATTAAAGGCACTGCAAAGTTATCGTGTATATTATACAAATAAATTCTTTATCATAAATAATTTAATCTTTGCAATGTTGTTGTAGGTCATTTTACCGCAGTTGCTCAGTAAATTAATTAATAAAATAACGCCAATGCAACTGTATTATGTAGGTTTATTGCCGTATACGTTGCTGATGCCTTGATGAGAGGCGAAACGCATACAGCAATAAAACTACATAAAACAGTTGCACTGGCGTTATTTTGTTAATTAAATTTAATCATTTGTTAGTGCTTTACATCTTGCCCATAATGTAATTATTAGATGTCATCATGCAGTAAATAAAATAGTAATAGAACTTATGAAGAAATGATCTTGCATTTATCTGAAGTGATTTTGAGGAACCAGGGAAACCAAAATCTGGATGGCAGGGCCTAGCAGAGACTGCCTGATTACCTCAACACTACTGCTCACTCAGCATGCTCATGACATTATTTGGAAATTTATACAACAAAAAACATCATAGCTGATATAGATAAATGAAACCACGATTTAAGAGAGGTAAGGTTTTATTTCTGGAGCTTTATGGTTCTTCGATACTATTGCGATTGAGAATTGACAAAGAACAATGAACGAGGAAGGAATTCAACCATTCAATTTTGAAGGAAATGACACAAAATTAACCTCAAGCAATTTTCAGAAACTGTGGAAAATGGAAATCTGGATGGTCTGACCAAGAACAGATCAAGATTCAACATACATTCTACCAAATGACAACACCTAGTGTTAACCGTCAGATAGCATTTACATGATTTTCACAGATCACTCCAGGCAAATGCCAGGATGTTTCCTCAAAATAGCCCATGGGTGCCTCCTGACATTTCTGGAATATCCCTTCTAATGCATAAGTGCATTTTTAGTGAATTGCAAAGTAATAATAATGATAGGTAAAGCAAGCTTACTCACAGGTTAAGATCATTACTGGTGCAGGAAGGATCAAAGACAAAACTTCACTTCTGAAAAAGGCTAACTACAACTATACTGCTAATCAAAAATAGGGCTCACCATAGAAGGACAACTAGCATCAACTCCAGAAGTACTATAATATATTAATAAGTACATGTCAAACTGCCAAATTAATTACAATGTTTTTCCTTCAATAGAAGTGAAATAGTTGTGATCACTGTTTCTTAATGTTCTGAATCATAAAAACAACTAACGATTTAAAAATAAAGTATTTATATATAATAGTGGACAACCATACAATTTACTCAACAGAAAACAATGCAACCCCTTATAATGCACAAATTAGATGTCAGAGAATAAAATTGTATACATGTTTATATAATTCCATAAAATTACTATGACCAAATTTCCTCATTTATGAATAATTAATATTTTTAAATTAAAGAAAAATATATTGTTTCTATACTAGTGAATGCAGTATGCCAAGCTCTTGACTATATTTATGAAACAACACACAAACAGACTTCAATGATAGTTTTCCCACTGGCCTCATGAAGAATACTTCCATTGAATCAACAATAATATGTCAACCAGATTCATAAAGACCTGAAATTTAATTTATATTGATTTCTAACTCACTAAGCATTTGCCTTACATCAGAGATATTTGCACATTTAATGATTTAAAATTCTTTTACCTGCACAAAACATTAAACATGTCATACAGATGAGGAAACCACTTGGAAAAGAAGAGCCATTCACATAGAAAAGAGTGTAACCACTAGAGGAAGTGCGGAAACCAAACAAAATCAAAAAGTTTGTCCGGTGAAAAATTAGAGAAATTGTGACCTTCGCAAAAATATATGAAGTAATGATGACCACAGCATCAAACTGGTTTCTATGAAAATAGAGCTGTTTATAATCAATACCTAGTTCTCACTCACTGTAAACTGTTCCATAAGGGTAAAATGTTTCTGAAATTAAATAAATTAATAAGTGGTAGCAAAAAAAAAAGTATTTTCATTAACAAATATTTAAAGCAAAAGTAGAGTAATGCTTGGATTATGGCGAATATTTCTGAATGTTGAGTACAGGAGGCAGGTAGGTGCTGCTAATAGTTTGTTTATATGCCATTTCCCACTAATAGAGTTCACATAGAGAGGTGGCCACAGCAATTACTCTGTAGTCTAATTGTGAAGAAGTTCCTAAGAACATTGTGAACCTACACATAAGTTTAAATATAAATTTTTTGAACATGATATCAGCTATTCTCACTATTCTGGACAGATAATTGTGGTGAAGATGATGCAAGAGTTTATGCAATAGAGGCCACTGAAATGGCATATTGCACTAATTATGCAATACGGAAACAGTCCTCATTCCTTTCAATCTGTTTTCAGGCTTTCGAATTTTTTTTTTTTTTTAATTCATGAAGTTTGGATATCTCATAAGGTCAGAAATTGGATTCATTTGTCTGTATATCTTACTAGAGTACAAGTTAATTCAGGAAATGAGAGCAAGTTGTTGGTCAAAGGGTATGTTATGATAATAAAACTGACATAAATGAATGAATTAAAACCACAACTGGTTTCAAGACAGAGCAACTAACTTCATTTTAGTTATTTCAGAAATAGCTTGATAACAAATATTAGGAATATGCAATGAGAAGCAATATGAGGCTACAGGCAGAGAATGATATTTGATCTTTAATAGAAAATTGTACAGGTTGATTGACAAGTGATCATGGAACTATAAAAGTTCACCGTAACAGAATAGTTGCATGTACTTTCTAACACCTCCCCACCAATTCTCTGCGACAAGTGCTTTAAAAACAGTGGAAGAAATGTTTAATTGTATCTACATCTTCGAATTCATCAAGGACTACACACATAAACTCCAAAAATGATTAATAATATTAGGTATTCAATGTAGGAAGTATTATTCAACTGCTGGTCCAAAATCACTTCCAATATAAACAAAGCATGTGCGCTGAGTGGACCAATTCCAACCATACCAAACATGCACTAATCCAAGACCCTACATGGAAGCCTCCTGGATTCAACCTACCAGGAAAATCTGAATGACACTGAACCGAATAAGAACAAGGCCACGGTAGATACAATTACTGGGTGACAAGTGGGGAATGACAGAGAATCCTTCTTGTGATTGTTGTAACCATCAGCAAACTATTAATCTCGTTGCCATGGAGTGCCCTCTTTGGAGATTCAGTAGTAATATGCATCAGATTTACGAAGCAACCACAGAAGTCAACTCAAATGGCTGCAACTGTTGGAAATCAGTCTATAGAAAACATTCATCGTTGGTTCTGTCTATTGTGATTCAATGTAGTTAGTGTCTTTGTATCCTTGTGAAATACGAAATAAATAAACAAATATATGTTATCATACACAGCCGGTAATATAGCTGGCTACACATTCAGTAGAGAATATTGTTGACTCAACAGAATGGCTCCCAAGGCATGTAATATCTCAGTACTGGAGAACTGAGTGGAAACTCTACCTGGGAGGAAAAATAACTAGAAATCAACTGATGACAGTAACTCTATTTTTGTTCTCATAGCATTAAATTAACTATGGAGCTTTTATGCTACTACATAAAATAAGTCAGTGGTTCATGAAAAGGAAACTGCATCTTCAGTGGGAATGGAGACATTTCTCGGCAGGTCAGTCTCATTTAATCTTCAGAATTTTCTGGCAGGAAGCTTTTATTAAAAATTTAATTATTTGAAGATAGAATAGGTCATCAGATCATTGTTTTTCATAACGCATATGTAATCACAATGTTTTGTTAAATAGTATACAGAATTTTAAGGAACAAACCGCATGATCATTACAAAAAAGAAAAGAGTTGAAGTTAATATTATCTACAAACCAGTCAGTGACTCACAAGAACAGTAGTTTTGCCCTCAGAACTGTTTACACCTGTCAGTTGAAAATTACTAAGATATGCTCATGTCTCAAAACTCCAACAACAACAGTAATGCGAGCCGACACAACTTAATGTAAACCACCACCGAGGCTGCAAGTGGTGAAACAAATTGTCATCATTATGAAACAGAAACTATCCATACTTCTCACAATTTGGTCTATGATTAATGGCTCAATTGTACAAGTAAATAGGAGAATACTTATTATAATGTAAACCCATATGACAGAAAAGAACTTCTATATTATATACTCGCAACCATCTCAACAGAATATTTGAGTATTCATTTTCTACATTACCATCTTCAGTTATTTCTAGCAACTAATTAAGATAAGGAACTTCAGAGCATCATCAGAACTATACTATTTGGAGCAAAACGCAACTCAGTGTTTTCAAAAGATACGCAAAATACATTACAGATGAACACACCTCTCCCTTAACGCAACACATTTAAATGTGTGCTGGAAAATTCTGTTAGCAACAAGAGGATACTAACAAACTGAAATCTATGTGGCCTTACACTGAAAACTAAAAATATCACTTTACAATAAACGTTTCATTCAATGACATTCTATAGACAAGCAAATACATACTACGCTTTAAGAACTCCATATTTAACTAATTTTAACTGAAAATGGAGAGCAAAATATTCAAGAAAATAACTTTCAAACAACTACAGATTGCTGTTTCCTAAACTGCTTAACTCTGTGTAACATAAACAGTAATCATCACAGACAAAAAGAGTTGACAGAAATCACTGTACAATACATACCTCTAAATGGCACATCAATGAGATTTTCCCTGTGCCTGTAGTACTTTTCATTACAAAACCTACCGATTTATCACAGTGAAGCACTAGTAAACAACGTTTTACTTTCTGTAAATGAATTTGCTCATATTTTTTCAGACGAACAAACACTACTTACTTAAAGGAATCGAGAACATCACGTGTTAATCTCATTCAGTCTAACGAGCAAAATGTGTTAATTCGCAAGTTTTTATCAAGCAAAGTAAACAGCAGGCGAGTGAAAGGAGGGCTCCTCAAGTTGTTGTGGGACATTAAGCGTGTACTCTACGACTCCGTAAGCAGCTTTAAGCTATAAACCTACCTCTTCCAAAATATATACAGCACTTATTGGCTCCATATCACCTCCTCCTGTCGTCTCGAGAGAGCAAAACGAAATATAACTACACAGCAAAATAACGACGATTCACGAGAACAGCTGATAGGTTCAGCTACAGAGATGCTTAATGTCTTAGAGTAGAAGTTCACTTGTTATATCTGCTTCTCCAAACCTAAGATCATTCCTATCTAAATTCTAATTGTTGTTCCCCTTTCCCTCGTTCCATCGAATCATATAACATTTACAGAACCACTAATTTTTTTTTTTTTTTTTTTTTCGTTATTCATCAAATGAAGGCCGCGATAATTCTGAAGATTCACAATAATCTACGATCTATGTTACTTGAATTCAATTAAATTTAATTGCTATGCTTCGTTGGCGAATTTGCTAGTCATCTAATTATCCCTTATTACTTTATTATTATTACACTATACAGATTTGATGATAACCCATTTACTTTTTCGTATATGATTTTCATTTTAAATTCCATCAGTCATCTTGGCAGATTATTCATCATTTCCGTTAGTAATTTCTTGTTATCCCAGACACCCTTGCCCAACACAGGAGATTTTCCACTGTTTATGCCTGATACAGGGTGCCAGCACGCGTCCACGGTCATCCTTACCGTTCCGTTCACTACTCCTAAGTTTTTGACCAATATTCCTCCAAGTCCCTTTACCAATCCTCCTCCTGTCTTCCAAAAAAATATCTCATTCTAGCTCCTTCATCATTTCAATTACTGATTGTGTTTTGCGGTAATTTCCACAAATAAATATAGCTGCCATCCTTTGCAGGTCCTCCAACACCTATATTTGATACCAAAAATGTGGATCCAAACTACACCACCTTATTCCAGCAACGGTACGTTCAAATTTTGTTAACTTCATTCACACAGTTTTCTGGTGCTGAAATGAAGGATTTTGAAACCTTTTCTGCCACTAGCTCAATGTATGCTACCCAGTTGAATTTACTATCAAATGTTAGGCAATAATATCCTTCAACAAGCAATTCTGTCCCCATCTTATAATCATAAACAACCTTATCTTAGTTTTTATCGCTGTACTTAATAAGCTGACTCTTCTTGGCATTTATCTTCATTCCATGCTGACTTATCCAGTTAGATATTCTACTTAGGTAGCCCGGCAGCTGTTCATAGTCTTTTCCCTTTTTGATCCTATTGAATACCAATCTGTCATCTGCAAACAACGTAAATTCCACTATCACCACAATAACTCATTAGAATGATTAATAGCAATGATACCAATACACTACCCTGTGGCACTACAACTTTCACTCCCCCCCCCCCCCCACCCCATTATTTTGAAATGGCGTTCCTATCTTAACTCTACGCTTTTTGCCTTTCTGGATTCTAGTATTCAGCAAGTTACTTTTCATCTACTTCAATGCTTTTTTAACTTATTTAAAACAATTATATGGATCATTATTTCAAATTTGTTGCCCCTAATATTTCAAGGTAAGGTTTAATATGGTAGGCTATATTTTATCTATACTTACAAATATATTATTCAGTTTATGAATATTTCCCTCTTCTCGTGTTAATTCCAAACAAATGTACAAAAAGTAATAATTCATTACTGAGACGGACCATATTCCCGCTTTTTATTGTTACCTGAATTTATGTTTTAGATTTATTTTATTATTTGAGATCAGTGTCTCAAATTCTGATTTCTTAACATATACCAAAAGCAAAAATCATAGTCATTGTCATTTCTACATTTCCTGCACGATATTTGCTGTACCTATTCGATGTCATCGAAAATATCATCCTCATACCGTCCCAGAAACAAATCTAACCGCCCCCCTCTGTTTCCTGCAAGCTGGTGCCCGTAATACGCGTCCAAGACTACCCCTCTACTTTTAGTTAATAAAATCAACAGAATTTTTTAACCCAATTCGCTCACTTCTCTTTATCAATATCCCCAGGAAATTTGGTTAATTATTGACCAATATGAGAAGATATTAACAAGCATTTATTTTCTGCCTTATCACAGACACCATTATTTCTGCATTACCAAATAAGAAGACTCATTTTGTTTTTAATCTCCATTCCACATCCACGTATCCCATCTTAGGTTCATCTATATATCCTCGCAGTCTTTTTTTTTTTTTTTTTTTTTGAATCCTGTTACAATCACGGGCAACCTGTCTCCTAACTGTAGACCACACTCTGATGACGGTAATCAATAGTTATGGTCTCAACATAATCTGGTCTTTCTTTCCTGTTTTCATTTTGTATCCTAATTCTTTGCTTCCTTTGACTTCAGAATTCCTCGCTTAAAACTGTTTCATTCACCCAAATAAATTTTGGTTTAAATTAACACCAATTAATTGCCTACTTCTAATGTCTCAGAGAGTAATATGATGGTAGTCCATAATCTTGGCCTTCCTTATCGATTGTATTGGAAATACCTAGAACGTGACCATGGAGCAAAGAAAAGAGAGGAGACCACGTAAGCATGGAGGAAGGAATATGTGGAGGCGACGGAAGGGACCTTTACCACGCACTGAAGTGACGCCGGTTGGAGAGAGGTGGGGAGGGGGGGACGCCATATTACCCTACCCAAGAATCACCGGGAACATGCCCAAATATATCCAGGGAACTCTACCATAACCATGGAGCCACAATTTGATGATGGATTATTATGTAAGTCGACGAAACAAATAAAAAATGAAGAAAAATCTTTTTTGATATCTCGCTTAATTCTCGAGATATACTTTCTCAAAGGTGAGGTGTTCTTGGTTAAAATTCAGAAAAAAATTGACCAAAATCAATTTGATCATGGATTCTTATATAATGCAACGAGAAGAAAAGATAACGAAGAATACAAATTTTCGGCATTTCACTTAGTTATCGTGATATACCGTCTCAAAGGTGAGGTGTTTTTGACTGAAATGCAGAAGAAAAATTTTGCAAAAGTCAAATTTATTGATGAATTCTAATGTAACATGACGAAAAAAAAATCGAAAATAAAGAGTAAACATTTTTCAATATCTCGCTTACTGTTTGGGATATAGTGTCTCCAAATTGTGGACGTGAGTTGGAGATGCAGCCTGGATCAAAAATAATTCCACCCTAACCACAATGAATTACATTGGCTATCTAGAAGTGGTTCTTTTTATTTTAAGGAACTTTTGTTTTTAGTTCTCAAATTATGATTTATGTTCAAAAAGATTATATTTCCACATTCCATTTAAGTAATTTTACTCCTGTTAGAATCTATGATGAGAAATATTTCAAAATCAAGAAAAAAATTGTCTATACATACTTAAAAACTGAAATAAGTATGATTAGTCCATGGTTAGAACCCCGTTACATATATTTATATACATATATATATCTTACTACCATAATTCAAAAGTCAGACCCTGAAGTGGGAATAGTTTACATGACGATACAAATGTCACTAACATGGTTCTCATGAAATTACCAACAATTATAGATCCACACGTCACTAACATGGTTCTCATGAAATTACTAACAATAATAGACATATTCCTTGTCCTTTATGCTATGAGAAAAACATTCTGGTACAAACTGCATTTAAACCTAACCACAATATATATTCTGCTACAAAAGCAAACTTGTAGACACACTCATTGCGAACTACATTTCGTATAACGACATTGTTTCCTTCATCACGATTCCTATTTCGCAAAGCACAATTAATTTCATCCCACACTTTCAGTAGAAACTGCAAACGTAACGAAAGAATGCACAACTCAATCATGATGTAAGCATGACCCACTTAAATTAGACTTTACAACACTCGTATAAAGTAATGGTAGTCTATGATGTGCAAATAGTAAGGTATGCCGATTGGCTGCACTACACAAACAAATATTTGAAAACAAAGTCATCCATTTGAGAGTTATGAATAAATCTTTAATGGTAGGAACTATTCTGACTGAAAACTATTGAACGTTTCAGCAACAATAATTACGATGCAAATTACAAATGAAATGATATTCCAGGTTTTTTCCTATCTGTCCTATTTGCGCACCCGTATGCAACACAAGCTGGCATTATAAAAAAACTTAGAACTATTACAAAATCAAATTTTTACTACATGGATCACAACTTGAAAATGCAATGTTTTGAGGTCGGTCCGCTATAACCGCCGCGCATGCGCAGTAAGATCCCGGCGTCACCGATTTAACTTCATTTCTCCTCCATATATTTCCATCCTCCATGCACTTAAGGGACCTTCTCAATACAACGACGTGACGCCCAGAGGAGAGCGGTGGAGTGGGGAGGTCGCCATATTAGCAGGGTCAAGAAACACAGGGAATGTATACAGAACGGAAGAATTTCTTTGTTTTTAATCATCGCATTACTAAAAATGAAGTCTTATGAGGTCACATTTATAAATACCTTAATTGATATAATCTACAAACATTAGAATTTAAGAAAAACAACTGCCAAATAATTTTTGATAGGAATTTTGTATGCAGAAATTAAACTTCTTTTTTCTGCCTAACCGCAAAAAAAAAAAAAAAAAAAAAAAAAAAAAAAAAAAAAAAAAAAAGGCAGAAGAGGGTCATATTGCTGTTTTGAAATCATTGAATAAATCCTTAGTACTCTTAAGGACTGACAAAAAATTTTCACATTCTAGACATTTTATTCTAAATGTATCTTCTTATGGGAACTTACTTGAGTGAACGGTTTACCTTCTGGCCTCACATTCGAGGGATGTGGGTTCGACTCACCGTGCAGCCACCTAGATTTGGGTTTTTGACAGTTGCCGAAAATCACTCCAGGTGAATGACTGGATGGTTCTGTCAAAAGAGAATGGTCGAATTCCTTCCCGTTCATTGACACCTGCCTTTTCCCGCCTCTAATGACCTCAACGTCGACGAGATGTAAATTCATAAGAAAAAATGTTTTCCCCAAATCACTCCAGGTGAATGCCGGGATGGTTCCGTCAGTAGGTCATGGCCGAATTCATTTCCCCCCCCCCCATTATTTTCCCACTTCTAATGGCCTAGACCCGAAGAAAAGGGTTGATTGTTGAAGGCTTGAATGTTAATATCTTGACCCAACATTTTATAACAATCGCAACTAGGAAAAGCACATTGGGAATATGGTAGGAAAATTTTACAAAAGGGTGATAAATATTACAGAGAAGTTGCGGAATTGGATTATGAAACTCTGGTCAGACCATTGCTTGAATATGGTGGTGTAGTTTTGGTTCCACATTCTAGGTATCTAACAGAGGATTTGGAAGGCATGCAAAGAGCAGCTGAATTTGTTAGTGCAAATTATTGCAGAAGTCAAGATCCGATATGATAAAAGCACTGTATTGGGAAGAAGGAGGGGAAGAGCATGCTGGGAGAGTTCAAGGCATATATTGGTGGTGGAGTGTGAAAAGATATTGGTGGAATAATTAGTAGTAGTCTATGGAAGGGAAATGACAACAATATCCACAAGATGTCATTCTATTTCAAACATAAGGTAGTGGATGTCGGTGTCAGGGATTTGAATAAATTAGCAAGTGATGAATAGTATACCAAAAATGATACAGAATTTAAAATTACAATTAGTCAATTGCAGAAGAATATGCAGGAGCATTAAACTCTCAAAGTATATAAGATAATTAAAAAAATGAATAAGAGGGTAATTAGATTAGTAGCGGAATTGTGACTAGATCATGTGTTCCACTTCCACTTAAAATTATTTTTAAAACAGGAATAGTCAATTTCTGTAGGTTTAATTCTTTAGAACTTATCATAAAAGAGCACAATTACCTCTTATATTTGCAATAATTCAAAGATCTCAACTACATCAATAAGTGTGTATTTCAAATATTAACCAAAAATGATTTGTTTTGAAAGAGGTTCAAATACAATACATTCAATTTCCATTGAGCCCAATATAAGAGACTGGCTCTGATGGAATTCGAAAGTTGTCAATTTACAGATAAACAATTGCATATTAAAAAAATTCACACACCAGAAGATGTATAGGCATAGCATAGTAGTACATTAAACAACTGCATAGCAAAATAACACATTTACCAGAAGCTGTACACTCATAGCATACATGGTATGTTAATTATGTCACCTACATTTACACAAACTACTGGCAGTTTATTGAAAATGTATGTAGAAAATGCTCCTCATTCAGTAATCAAAATTGATAAAATTCTTAAAGAAAGAATTTATTGACTTTAAACAAAATCAATCTTGTATATTTATTCCTAATGGAATCTCCTTTCTTTACATAGTTCTTGCGCCAGTAGTTAAACCTAAGTGATAAATAATTTCTTATAACTGCCCTTCTAAGCAGGGCTGTGTGGTTGTGTAACTCACCTTGGTCTAGGGAGTGCTCATTGAGCTGACTGAATATATTTTCACTCAGTAACATTCGTACAACTATGGTTTCTGTTTTCAAAACATTTACTTTATTTTAAAAAAATGAACAAACAATATTGCGAACACTTCTACGGAACACTTTTTCAGAAAAAAATATTTGATATTGCATTTTCTCTCAGTCTTGTTGATGACAGTGATGTTCTATCCATTTCATCTTCTGAAAAATGAGCTGAACATAAAAAACTGAAATTAGTTGGCATCCAATTTTGCCTCCTGCAAGCTTTGATCGTAGATCTTCATTCTTTGGAAACCTGTATCAAAGAAAAAATATTCTATGTATTGGCTACACAGCAGTAGTTCTTTTTAATATGAATAAGTAACAAATCTGTTTGTTCCTAAAGTCCTTAAATTTTATTTTATGTTCAAATAGAATATATTTCCACATTCCATTTCAGTAATTTTAAAACCTCTCATGGGAAAGATTACAAAATCAAGAAAATTAAGTCTCGACTTATATAAAAATAGAAGCAAGTCTTATATGAAATTTTAAAAATAGCCTAGCAGAATGGTAAGGACTTTAAAACAATTGAAACCTTCAAAAGAATTCATGGCTTACTCAGAAGATATTGCAATGGTAGTGGATACCTATTTAAATTTGCCAGCAGCATTAGTGCAAGGGGATTCTAACATTACCGTGGTGCCACAATCTGATGATGAATTCTTAAGGAACTCGATGAGACAAATCTAAAATATATATTGATATTTCGCTTAGTTCTCGAGATGTAATGTCTCAAAAGTGAGGTGGTTAGATCGAAATTCAGTCTGGACCAAAAGATAAAAAGAACTAGGCGAGATATCAATAAATTTTGTTCTTTACTTTCAATTAGTTTCGTTAAGCTACATAAGAATTCATAACCACTGTAATGATAGAAATGGCCAGTGCAATTACCATGCTACCTATATATCAAAAGTCGCAGGCTTGTGTCACTAACAACGTGCTCAATAAATTACTAATAACAAATAAATAATTAGTTCCTTGTGCTATAAAAAGAATATTCTGCAACAGGATGCATTTCAACCTAATCACAATTTGACTTAATGTTGCCGCTAAAGAGTTAAACGACGCAAATGCAACCAAACACTTTAAACGTATTGCGAATTACATTTCAGATAACAACAAAATGTACTTCATTACGATTACTAGATCGCATATCACAAATTATCACAATTAATTTCATCAAACACTTTCAACATAAATTAGGTACAACTGGACTAAAGCACATAGAATAATGTATTCGCTTCATCGATCCACACGTGAAAAATAGTAAGATAAAATGGTTCTCTGCATCAGCAAATATTTGATAACACCGTCGTCCTATTGAGAGCTGTGAATAAACTTTTTTAACAGGCACTGTAAATCTATAATGACATCTATTATGTCTTGCAGACGCCGCACTACAAATACTTCAAGAACAATAATTTCAACGTGACATACCTATAGAATGTTATTCCAGGTTGTTTTTTACTTGTTCTGTTTGTGCAACCATAGGCAACACAATTTGGCATTATAAAACACCTTGAAATATCCGAACATGAAATGTTCACAGCAGGAAGCCAATGAAAACAGACCAATGTTTTGAACTCACGAAGATGGCGGCTCCGGAGACAGGATGCTTCACAGTTTAAGCGACACCTGGTCTCCCCTATATTCCTACCTCCATGCACGTGACCGCCTAGCTAACATTCAAATGAATTACTTCTCTGAAACTGAGCATGGAGGAAGGAAATATATAGAGACCACGCAAGAGACCTTCACCACGCATTGAAGTGAAGCAGGGCGGAGGAGGAGAGGGGGGGGGGGGGGCATGCCAGCTTCCATACAGACAGGGGGAATATGTACAAAAACCTCAAGGGGACTCTAGGATAAACGTGACGCCGCAAAATGGTGATGGATTATTATGTAACTCGATGAGACAAATAAAAAATTAAGAATAAAATTTTTTGATATCATGCTTAAGTTTTCGAGATATTCTGTCTCAAACTGAAATATTTTTGGTTGAAATTCAGAAGAAAAAATTGGTCAAAGTCAAATTTGATAACAGATTCTTATTTCATACGACGAGACAGATAAAAAATAAAGAATAAAAATTTTCGATATCTCGCCTAGTTCTAGTATCTGTATCAAAAGTGAGGTGTCTTGAGTTTAAATGCAGAAGAAAAATTTCTCAAAAGTCAAATTTAATGATCGAATCTTATGTAACACGGCAAGACAAATCGAAAATAAAGAATAAAATTTTTCGATATCTTGTTTAGTTTTCGGGATATACTGGGATTGGGTTGATATGCGGCCTGGACTAAAAATTAATTCCGCCAAAGCCACAATGAATAACATGGTGGTCACACAGAATGGATATTTCAGTTGTTTTTACTACCACTTGTGGATAGGTTGAAATGAGGCCTAGACCAGAATGAAAATAGTTATTTTATTACCTATACATCGCAAGCTTAATTGGGAATAGCTGGAAGTGGAAGTAGTTTCCATCGCGATACACGTTTTGTCACTAACTTGGTTCTCATGAAATTACTAACAGGTAATAGATAAATTCTTTGTCCCTTATGGAACAACAAAACCATTCTGGTACAGACTGCATTTAGACCTAACCACAATCTCCATTAAATTGCCGCTACTGAATCAAACTATGTAGACATACCCACACGCGCGTATTTGAATCGCAAACTGTACTTGCGGTAACAACATCGTTTGCTTCATCAAGATTCCTAGATTGCATAGCATAATTTAAGACATTTAATTTCATCATACATTGTCAGTATAAACTGCAACGTGACGAAAGAAGAGCAATACTAAATTAACTGAACCGCGATGTAAAACACACCACTTTAAATCACATTTTCAACACTCTTTAAATAGTAATGCTAGTCTATTATGTGCAAAATAGCAAGGTATGCCGATTTTCTACACTACACCAACATAATTTGAGAACAAAGTCATCCCATTGAGAGCTATGACTAAATATTTATAGACAGGCAGCGAAGTTTGCAACTCCTACCGACCACTTCAACAACGATAATTAGAATTCAACTTACTTATGAAATGATATTCCAGGTTCTTCTCCTCTCTTGCCAATTTGTGCAACCGTATGCAACACAAGATTACATTATAAAACACTTATACACATTACAAAATGAAATAATCACAGCATCTAACAGCATGTGAACATCGCATTTGTTTGGAAGCGCAATATCGCCGCTGCCGCCACTGCGCATGCGCGAGAGTTTAGAGCCTGCTTCACAGATTTAACGTCACTTCTCCTCCATATATTTCCTTCCTCCAGAAACTGAGTTGCTGCTTTATCGCCCACTTTCCTGAATTAATTTTCATTGACGCTGTAAAAAAAACTTCAGCTCTCATATTAGTGTGGACTCTGTTGTATTAACGTTATTTGGTAACCAGTACAGAGAGTTTTGTCACTGTCATACAATTAGCGCGAATATTTCAGTTTTGCACGGCATGTATATATTTTACTCGCTGCTCATAAACTTGTATTATGCTTCAATAAAAAAATCAACATATTTCCGTTCACTACTCTCTCTGCATACTAAACAATCACTAAATTGTATTTCATAATTCATAATAGGATATCACACCATATTTTGAAATGTTGCTTAATTTGATCCTTTGGTAATAATAAACCACTAGAATGATTATGTAATTTATATGAAATCAATAATTGTCCTAAAAGTGCAATTAAAGTTTAAATTTATAATTTCCGCGTGAAAAAATAATTCGCCATTCTGCTTCGGTTTGTGACGTCACTATAAAGTTAACAGAGAGCTGTCAAGTGTAAAGTGATATGAGAGCGATTCTGAAATAGAAATTATCTTCGAATTCTGTAATTTAAAATAAGTTACAGTAACTATCATTGGTGTGTTTGTTACTGAGTGTAAAAACACCTGGAAAGTTGTGGATTAAAGTGCCAACCGTTGATATAAACATGAGAAAGACATGGTTAAAACTTGCGAGAAGAGATCAAAAACTATTGTTCGAAAAAAATTCCCGTGTACTTTTGTGAATATCACTTTGAAGTAAGTGCCTATCCCTAACAATAATTAATTAGTTATCACACAGATTACAAAATGAAGTCATTAATCTTATAATGTAATTTCTGTTTCATGCTTCAGTTGGAAAACGATATGGAAAACTATACGCAATATAAAATCATGAGTTCAGTAAAAAAGAATTAGAGTGAAACCGAACTGTGTACCATCCAAATTCGATTTCCAGGCCCATAGAAACGCATGGCTTTTGTCAAAAGGCAAAGAATGTCTGTCATTCAAGTACTTGATGAGAACATACAAGATGAAGATTATGTAATAGCATCAAAATCAAGGTGATTTTATACTATTCATATCCCTTCGACTGCTGACAGGCGGATCGTCTACCTGCCGCGCTGAGGCCTGCTACCTGTGCTAAGTGATTATTCCTGGGGACGGAGCTGGCCCGCGCTGTCCCACACGCCCAGTGCTCGAATATTCCTGGCGTAACGTCTCATGGATGATACACAATAAATACTCGCACTACATAGTTTCTCTGCAAATAAATTACTGCAGAATCAAACAATCAGTAACCCTATTATTCGTCACTAATAATTATATCTTGCTTGTAGTTTTTACTAGATTTTCGCAGCTTATGTCGAAAGCATCGTGATTCTTAAATTTACCTTAATAGTTTACTGTTCTTTCCTGCATACCCGTTTATAACAACTGCAATTTTCTATATGTTCCTTACTGTATCAGAGTGTTTTTGTTGAATTGTAAAGAGCGTAGATTCGAAAAAGATGCTAGAAATATTTTACTTCCACACTTACATAGCGCGTTCAGACAACGACTGTTAAATTAGAGATATTCGAACTTATACAGAGAGTTAAAGGCATCCGATTTTTCCTTCGTGCTATTCACGAATATAAAAAGACACCTGAAAATGATAATTGCACAAGCATCCTCCCCAGCACACCCAAATTTGGCTTGCGGAATATCTTTGTAGATGTAGTTTCCCAAAATATCTCGATGTTGACTGAATGTTTGCTGCACTTTGTAATTACCCGATTATACATAATTTTGTTTCTTTGATGAAATTTGTTCCACATAAGTACTCAAAAGATTTTTCAACATTTCAAAGCTGTGAAGTGTCTGTCCATTATTACGCGAGTTGAAATAGGGCGGGAGGGGGGGGGGAGGGGGTTCGGAGAAATCTCACGAAACCTCACCACAGTAACAAAAAGCGGTATCTGGACATAAGTTCAACAAGAATTGCGGTATTTAGGGAGAACATCTCTGGTCCAATATTAGCTAATTTTCAATTTTTTTCACGCGATGCATCAGAAGACAAATAGCTATGAAACAAAAAATTTCATCATATTCAGTATTCAAGAATGCACTAATTCTGGAATATTGTCCATAGTGGTTATATAAATCCGATTCTTTTCATCAGCTATATATTTCATCAGTTCTTCTGTAAAAAAAATAACAGTGAAAACTGATAGAATATTTGGCACATTCCCTATTTGACACACATGTCTCCGATAGCATATCATCAAATGCGTGACTAACTGGACAAAAATCATTTTCTTTCCAGTCAGATTTATCACTAAGACCGTATTTCTTCGTAAGTGTTTCCCTATCACTTTCTGATTCTTCATATTCAGAACAACTAACATCTCTTGTTGAAACATGAGACTGCATTGTCACCCCTGCTGACTGACTATGGTTTATGACTACAGCCTTCCAATTCTGTAGAAAAGCTATCACTTCCATCAAAATCAAGTAGTTCATCCTCGGTGTCACTCCTCGTAAGAATCTCCATGATTTCTTCCTCAATGCACCCATGACGTCTCGCCATTTTCTTCATAAAATACAGGACACAAAGAAGACTGATGTAATTACTGTTGAATAGTGAACTGCAGAGCAACGCCTAGGCTCCCTACAGACAAACATTCGGACGATAAGCTAGCGACCAGAACTGCAAAAGGCTATTGAGAAATGGGTCGTGAAGTCCGCTGTACGACTCAGGTAGCGGCGCGTCTATATTCGTCAACAGCACTCAGGGTAGCGGCAGGCGGGTGCGGCTTCAACTCGTCAACAGCACTCAGGGGAAAATGCGACGGCTGCGTCTAAACTCGTCATTAGCACTCAGGGGCCAGCAGGCAGGCATGACGTGTATACACGTCAACAGCAGACAAAGGGTTAATTTTGATCATTATGAACTTCAGCTCAATTCCATTGTGTTTCTGACAAATTATTGTATAGTCCCCAAGGTAATTGATTTTAATTCCTTACCTACAAGAAATTATTCTTCTGCTCCCTTACATCAAAAATAAAGTGCCAGCTTGTCATGGTCTCCTCTTCCTTCCTATTTACTAATAATTCTTTACCAGTATCAATCCAGACCTAATCACCAATGGATGCCCAGTTATTTCTATGTGTGATATTATTCAGAAAGAACAATTGTTCTAAAATAATTTATTATGTGATAAGTACACAGTCTCTGGGGTGGGTGTGGATATACATGTGGAAAGTTAATGTTGTCTTCCAGGAGTGGTTACCTCACTTACCACAGGTGAAGGCGGGATTGTATGGATGAACACAAAACCATAAACTCACTTGACAAAATTTCAGTAAAAAAACTTAGTTGGTTATGAATGGTTCATTTGGTGGTCAGGTTCACCTTGCCCCACATCTCTCCTTTAGCTTGACTAAAGTTCTTGGTCTCGCATTCGGTAGGACGGCGTTTCGAATCCCCGTCCAGGCATCCAGATTTGGGTTTTCCATGGTTTCCCAAATCACTCCAGGCAAATGCCGGGATACTTCCTTCAAAAGGCCATGGCGGAATTCCTTCCCATTCGTTGCCCCCCATACTTTTCCGTCTCTAAAGACCTCTCTGTTAGAGAGACGTTAAGCAGTTAAAAAAAAGACTAAAGTTCTTTCCAAAATATTGTAAAGCATATTCTTGTCTTCGTCCTGGCCCCCTGCCTTTAACTGTGATAAGTGACCTGTTACTTTGTCTATCCTTTCTCGGTTTCATTGCCTAACAAGTTACATTGTTACCATTGGAGAAGTACTTACTTCATGTAATTTAACTGTTCCAGTGTATCCTTTGTAAAAATGACTAGTACACATTTTATTGGTGGCAGTTATGTATTTTTTGTTTAACCAGGCATTAGTTTCATTTGTAGTATTTAAAGTTATGTACAGTGCTTTATAACCATTTCCCCTTTAGTTTCTGTTAACTATAATTTCAGAAATTTCTCTTAATAATTACTTAATACTTAAAAATAATTCATTTCCATTATAGTTTTCATGCAATGTTTTTTTTTTCTATAGGTTCTCTGGAAGTTTCTATTTTTTAGTTTCTATTTCAAGTAGATCTATACTAATGGGCAAATGGCTGGCTGCATGGAATAGTTCGCTTCCTTGCGACCCTTAGTTTTACTATCTTTCAAGCATGTGCAGAGGCGAGCAGTAATAAGAGGATTGCCAACATGCTTGAAGAGGCGGGGTTGGAGTCTCTTCAGTAGTAAAAATATTTTCTTTTCTCTTCAGTATTGGAGAACAGAATTTTTGTATCAATTCTGGATGTTATAAACTATTTTGTATAGGTGTCTAATGCATAAGCTCAATATATAATGTAACATGTATTGTGTATGTGATGTATAGGCTTAAAATAAATGTATAAGTTTGGTGTGTTTATTTCTATAATTGTAATATTTGTTTGTCTTTGAACAGAAACAATAACAAAATGTGATGATACATTTGTTTTCTTTTCAATTGCCCTTTCATTCTTTTTCCTACTCCTGAAACCTGCTATTCAAAATTGAAAACAAAATGTGAATGCAATAAAACTGATACCAAATAAGAAATATAAAAAAATAAAAATTTATAACAAAGAATTAAAATAGAAATAAAATACAAAGGAAAAATAGAATCGGTAAAGTAGTGAAGCATAAGTATTTTCAAATCCGCGCGCTCCGGTGACGTCATTGAATGTTTCATGTGCCCCGCTGCTAGGAGCGCTAACGTCGGCGGCAGCCGATACTTCCCCAAGGATATATACGTTCGTGTGCAGTCTCTATAGTTGTCTCTGACGGGAAGTACCTTAGAGTTCTGATAATCATGTCAGTCAATCAGTAAGTTGGTGACAGAAACAGTAAAATTTGCATTTGAGTAACATCCAAGCTAAGCATAGGAGCGAAACAAAATTTTCTATGTTTGCTAAGATTGCTGATATATATATATATATATATATATATATAAATATATATATATATATATAAAGCCATAATCAAAAATAAAGCATATGCCACGTGCTTTATATTTCTCTCTCATATATATATATATATATATATATATGAAGCTTTTAGTGTATACTTTATTTTTGATTATATATATATACACGCTACATGGCTCATATTTCTCTATATATACATATATGTATATGTAACAGAAATATGAAGCATATAGCATATGCTTTATTTTTGATTATGGCTTTACACCTGGTTGACGTCAAGTTCATTAGATTCGAAACGGGAAGGAATTCGACAATAGACTTTTGAAGACCGAAGAAATTAAGGGACAAATATGGCCCAAATCACTTCGAGAAAAGGGTAGGCAGTGCCGCAGCCACTGACTCGACTCGGCGGGTATACTGCCGTGTACGCAGATAAAGTGACTCCATAACGGGGGAAACTACGTAGAAACCAGACGTAAATTAAAAAAAAAATTTGTGTCCTAAAAGAAATTATTTCCGTGTACTCTATGATTCTGAGCTGAAGTGCCTCAAAACAATTTCGCGGGGCACAATTATATAATCAGTTAATTGCGGTAGAATAGGACGTCCTGGGTGCCGCGGGGTTGAGTCCGGCCGATGGCGTGGTTGGTTTTAAGCAAGTGTTGTCTGAGTGTTACGTTGTCTTTCGTTTGTATGATGATGAATACAGACACTGCGATAAAAAAAAAAAACGCTGGAGCCATTTACTGGGTTTAATTGGCTAAATTACTTCTGGGATTAAGCAATTTCCCATTGAATGGATTCAGTACAATTCAGAGTCATTAGCGGTAAATACAGACGCAACTATTGCTGGATTCGTATGAGCATCCTGTGGTACAAACAAGAAAGTCAGAACTTCAGGTGCACGTAACGTCAGAATATTCATATGAACTGGTATCGGATTCCGACTAGTCCTGAACAGAATACCTCATAGACACTACAAGCTGCCCCGTCATCTGATCACAATCACAACACAGCGACTCAAGAATGATTCCTCACCTGACCTCCCTTATTTTTGCTTATGGAGTTACACCTGGTTGACGTCAAGGTAATTAGAGGCGAAACGAGAAGGAATTCAGCCATTGCCTTTTGAAGGAACTATCAAAACATTCACCTTGATGCCCAGATGGGGATTCGAACCCTTGTCCTCCCGAATGCGAGTCCAAGCATTACTGTTCACCACCACGCTCGATAAAATATTTTTAGGTTTACTTTTTTGCAATTTCGTTAACTTCGTTAATCAACGATTGAAGGAATAAAGGTTTTCTGTCCAGCTGTGAGAAAAAGTATCTCCTCAAAACTAAGACATTACAGTACAGTCATTAAATCAGATTTTTTGTATCGTTCGGTAACACTCCATTTAAACGGGAAAATAGATATAGAAAACTTTGAGAAAAAAGAACGCAAGGTTATTGGGAAAATTTTGGGCCCGAAACTCACAGAGAACCAATATAGTCTCAGAAGTAATTATGAAATCTTATAATATACAAACATTCACCGCGATATTAGAAAATGCAGATTAAAATTTTATAGATATATCAAACGTATGAACCTTTACAAACTCAGAAGACAAATATTTGCATTGTGTGAAAGCAGTATTAGATACATCAAATAGACTGAGAAAGTCAAGCAAGGCCTCAAATTAGCATGAAACACTTGAAAGGACATCGAAAACACAGAGAAATTTAGAACAAAAATTCACATTGGCAAGTAGACGGGGAGGAAAGGCCAAAGAAAAAACCTGTTACACCTTAGTCTGATGCGGGAGAAGAAGCAAGCGTGTGGAAGAAATTAAAGCACAAAAGAAAGCAAACAAACCCTTCTAATTACTTTTAAATTCTTAGTGGTCCACAATAATAACAATGAAATATCCAACCCCAAGGGCCAAGTGTATTTTAAGGATAAAAATGGTAAATTTGGTTTTAACAATACTGAAAACTGTGCCATAGGGGTGTAGAGCTAGTTCGCCTCCTCGTGGTGCACCTTGGGTAACGCTAAATGAACTATCACATACTGGCAGTCAGACAATCCTGAAGGATCTCCTGACTAAGACACTAACTCATCTCAGCTGTCACCTGCGATATGAACAAGATACCTGACAAAACAAACGGTCCTTCTATAGACCATTTGACTAAAGACCTCAGGCCCTTGGTTCGAATCTGCCATATAAATATAGAAAATATGTCATAGTAAATTCCAGTATCTATCAACAATTTTGAAAATGACAACATTGATTTTGTTGCCATACAGGAAACCCACTGCGAAATAGAATAACAGTTGCAAAACAGAGGCAAAATACCAGGTTACTAAAAGCAGGTAAGCATGCAGACAGCCCAAAAAACTACAGACCAATTGCTCTATTGTCTGTGAACTACAAGCTACTGGATAGACTTATATATAACAGAATCAGCCAGAGACTGTTTGGCTATTGGTCATATTATTGAAGAATGTCCTATAAGATCTTATAGTGGTGATCCTGTGGACTTCCTGCTGGCAACTCAGGAATCAATAAACTATATCAATAAACTATATCAATAAACTATATCAATCAACTAGATATAAGTATTTAATCTTGTAAAGTTGCAGTGTATATATTTTATGTTCTTAAAAGTGTTTGAATTGCCATACGATAAATAAATAAATAACTGTGCCATACTTGCACAACATTTCGCTCAACTTTTAAATTGCCCACTACCAGAATATAAAATAGAATTTTCGGAGATAAATGAAAATCTGGAAGACGACGTACTTCCCACTGTTGATGAAATTGAATTATTAATTGACACTTTAAAAAATAATAAAGCTAGTGGTTATAACTTTATAACATCTGAGTTTTAAAATGGTCGAAACCAAAGGTAGTTAAATATCTACACTTAATCTTTGAAGATATTTGGAAAATATCCCGAATGAATGGAAGGTAGCATTAATACATCCATTAAACAAGAGAGGTTATAAACAGGAGGTTGATAATTACAGGGGTATATCTATCGTCCATTTTTTTTACAAAACATTATCCATAATTCTGCTAAAAAATTAAAGAAGACACTCGACAGTCATTTAGGTGAATACCAAGCTGGATTTCTATAAGGCAGATCTTGATCTGAGCATATTTTTAATCTGAAGTCCATCATTCGTCACAGACATCTGTCTTCCAGAGACACAGTCATAACATTTAAAGACTTTAAAAAAGCGTTTGATTCGGTGGATAGGGAAACCTTAGATAAAGTAATTCGGGGATTTCGAGTTAAATCAAAACTGGCAAACTTAATACGTAAAACCCTAGCAGATACTAATTCAAAAGTAAAATTTATGGGTGAAATGTCACAGTCATATAATAATTACAGGTGTACGGCAAGGAGATGATTTATCGCCTATTCTTTTCAACTGTGTCTTGGGGAAAATAGCAAGGATTTGGAAGAAAAAAATTAAGAGAACATAATATTCCATCATTAACCTTTGGGGAAAAAAAACAAAGGTGTCGAAATACATTGTCTGGCATTTGCAGATGACCTCGTTATCCTTTCAGAAAGCTTAAAAAATGCGGAAACACAAATTAATCTCTTGGAAGAAACAGCTAACAAAGCAGGTTAGCAAATCTTAGTGAAAATAACTAAATTCATTACAAACATAAAAGATTCTTCAACATTTTTAATACCATATACTGGCCGAATTGAAAAGGTAAGGAATTTAAAATATTTAGGGCAGATAATTCAAGGAAATTTTCTAGAAAAATTTGCAATAGGAGAAAGGATACGCAAAATGGATAGAGCGTTTGGTATTACTAAGAATTTCTACAACAAAAAGTGCCTAAACAAAAGTCTTAAAATAAGACATTATAATACAGTGGTGAAACAAGAATGTCTCTATGCAAGATAATGTCTGCTACTAAATTATAAACTGGATAAGCTTGAAGTATTGGAAATGAGAATTATAAGGAAAATTTTGACATGGCTGATAACAGAGGCTAACAAAACTGATATTAAAATATTTTTGGGAGAAAAAATCAACTACAACCTGGATTCAAGAGATTAAGAAAGATTTTAGCCGAAATAATATCAGTGAACAGGAAGCTATGGAAAGAGAAATTTTCTAAAGCAGATTTGGTTTTGGCAGAATTCAAAGATAGAGAGGGGACGAAAATGTGTGCAAAATGGCCTGAAGAGAGAAGGAGAAAACACAATGCAATAATGAAGGAGTACTGGAAAGGAAGAAAGAAAAAACAACAGGAGAGGAATTGAAATTGGCACGTGGTCCTTAGTTGGCCATAACGAAAAGAAGAAAAAGAAATATCCTATGTCTGAAATTAGAGACAAAATTGATCTCAGTGATACGCAAAATAGGCTATTACAAATTGTAGTTATTCGCGTAGATTAATGCTTAAGGAAGCTATTTTTGTTAAATTTGAATAGAAAGATGGATTGTTTTTAATTATAAGAGCGAAATAAAAATCAAATTTTTCTTACCTCTTGTCACGTGACAGAAAACGCTCTGGGGTTGGAGATCGCTTTAGTGACGTCACCTGCCTGTAGGCGCTGCGGCTGCGCATGGAGTGTTTCCCACCATCCTGGTTTTCAACTATTTGTTGCTGATTATCACTTGTTACTAATGAGATTTTGTGTTGAATATAAAATGAAGAACAATTTGTAGAAGCCTACAGCGGAAAAATACCGTAAATTATTTGTCGGACTAGTTATAGAAACAACCACTGACTTGTATTCTACGGTACTTGAGAATGTAATAACTTCAACTCGTGAATCATTTATATTTAAACTGGAAGTTAGAGATTAACAGAAATCCTTCATAAGAATGACTAAAATTTTAAATTAGTTGATTTAGGAGATATTTACTAGAAAAATGCAATTGTAGCATAAGGTAAGCGCATTAGTTAAATAACTGGATATTATGGACAATATTTCTTAACTGTGGATAAATAATTATAGATAAACAATATTTTTTTTCCAACGAAACTGAATTTATTGTTTATTTATTTACCGACAGCGTTCACTTCACCGCACGTAGAAACTGTGGTGTTTAAGTGTTCACTATTAACGAGAAGAAAAGTAACGATGCCACTATGTCCAGGTAGCAGCTGCACGCTTAAAGAGGGCTATAGGAGTTTGAAGGTCCTTGATTAGGAGAATATTTTTTTGGTGTGTACATTTTTGTTGTTGTTGTTTCTGTTGCCGTTTGTTGCTTTACAGAATCATGTTTTTATTAGAAGTCGGCAAACGTTTGAAACATAAATTGCTGTCATACAAGAAAACTTTTATAAAAGGATAACCTCCTGCTTTTAATTTTGAAACTTACCAGACATAAATCATCATTGTAACAAAACCCAAGTACTCAGCAGTTAATAATAGATTTTTTATTTTTTTAACAATAACATTTCACGCTAATCTCGTAACAATTCCGGAACGCTTTGAATATTTTTGTTGGAATTTTTACGTGACGATACAGCTATATGTTGCCTTTCTAACATAAATTCATCTATTTAATCGGTATTTACTTTTAATTCCTAAGAATTTTTTTTTTTTAACTTTTTATCGGTGTGCAAGTAACGTCTAGTTTCAGTTTTGAAGTCTTTTGTGGTTATGTCTCAAATGTTTATAATACTCTTGCTATCCAAAAATTTGTGAAACATTCGGGAAAAAAATTGGTGGATTTTAGAAAAAGAATATGCTGCGCTACCAACAGCAACTAATATCTAAAGAAAACGCTCACAAATTGAAATAACGAAACATGTTCCAAAACGAGGATCGATCCTAAGAACACTAACTTTACTGATACTCGCCTCAAACAGCGTACTACATTATCTCAAAGAAATTGTGGTACAAATTATGTTTACAGTAAATGATATGAGACTTGTTTGAAGATCTCTCGGGCGTGCAGCCGGCTCATTTGGTAGTAAATGTACGAATTTTCGATGGCGTACCGTGCCAACATCTTCAGGTAGCGTCCAGTGGTCGGCGCGCATTGATATTTATACCCTCCGACCCCGCCCTCCCACTCCCGCCGAGTCGCTCCGATGGCGGTGGTGGGGGCGGTGCGTTACCGTGCGTCGAGCAGTGTCCATCAGTCTCTACGCCACCTCCGTCGCGCACAGTGCCTCGGCTCTGGTGTTTGCGGAGCCGCTTCAGTGTTGGGTTCCAAGCCTGGCTTAGTTGGAACTCGTTGTCTTTGTTCATGAGGTTACTCCGTAACCGGATCTCAATGGCTTCCTTGTACACACAGTCCCAGAAGTGAGATGTGTTTCTCAGAACCTCGGTGTCCTCATATTTAATATTATGCCGTGTCTCAAGACAGTGTTCAGCAACTGCGGATTTTGACGGCCGCTGTAGTTCGGTGTGGCGTTTATGTTCCCTACACCGTTCTTCGATCGTGCGAATAGTCTGCCCGACGTATGCTTTTCCACACTCGCATGGTATGTGGTATACGCCAGGTTTCCTGAGACCCAAATCATCTTTAACCGAGCCAAGTAGGGCTTTAATCTTGGCCGGCGGGCGGTACACGCACTTGATGTTTTGTCGGCGTAGAATTCTGCCAATTTTGCTTGATACATTACCGGCGTACGGGATGAAGGCTGTGGCTCTTGGCTTGTCCTCTTCCTCAGTTGGTACTTGCGAGGTCTTCCGCCTGAAGGCGCGCCGAATTTGGCGGTTGTCGTAGCCATTACTCTGGAACACGTTCTTGAGATGTGTTAGTTCAGCAGACAAGCTGTCTGTGTCAGAAATCACACGTGCTCTGTGAACCAGTGTATTTAGCACTCCTTCCCTCTGTGACGGATGGTGGCAGCTGGTGGCATGTAAATACTGGTCCGTATGAGTAGCCTTCCGGTAAACACTGTGCCCTAATGTACCATCCGGTCTTCTCTTTACCAGTACATCCAAAAATGGTAGTTGGCCGTTCTGTTCCACCTCCATAGTGAATTGTATCTGGCTGTGGATGGAGTTCAGGTGTTGCAGGAAAGATTGAAGTTCTTCTTTTCCGTGTGGCCAGACGACAAATGTGTCATCAACATATCTGTAGAACACCGTTGGTTTTAACTGTGCTGATTCCAGTGCTTCATCCTCAAAGTGCTCCATGTACATGTTGGCAACCACAGGTGACAGTGGGCTACCCATAGCTACCCCATCCGTTTGTTCATAATACTGTCCATCGAAGAGAAAATATGTGGATGTTAGGACAAAGCTGAACAGTTTTGTGAGCTCAGGCCCAAATTTTTCGCCAATCAGTTCCAGTGATTCCTTGAGGGGAACTCTGGTGAATAGTGACACTACGTCGAAACTGACCATGAGATCAGTGTCGGACAGTCTTAGTTGTTGCAGTTTTTCGACGAATTGAGCTGAGTTCTTGATGTGGTGCTCACATTTTCCAACTGATGGACTCAAGACTGATGTCAGGTATTTGGCCAGACAATACGTGGGCGCACCTATTGTGCTTACTATGGGCCTCATGGGCAAGCCCGGCTTGTGCACTTTCGGCAGTCCATAGAGCCTAGGTGGTGCGGCAGCACGAGGACGAAGTTTCTTGGCGGTATCATCGGGTTCGGAATTTCGCAGAAGTTCAATCGTTTTCCTTTGTATCCTGCTGGTGGGATCGGACACCATCTTCCTGTAAGCTGCGTCGTCAAGTAATATGAGACTTAGTCGCAATGTTGACTTGGTTTCTATGAGCAAGTTGCAGTGACGTTTTTTCCTATTTCAGCTAATGCGGAACACTTATGTTTATTTGGAAAGTTTTTACTGTTGAGGTTGTAGATTGATGTACTACACACTATTTATAAACCATATTTCCAACAATTTATACACAAATTCAAAGAAACAAACCAAACGTTACTTTCATAGAGTGGCGCCTGCTGGCACGTGACGTCACGAGTGTCGTAGGCCCCCGCCAGGCAGCAAAGCAGCGTTTTGGCGGGCTTCCAAATACTCTAAATTTTAACGTTGAATTTCACTAAAATAAGCACTTTTGTCAAAAAATAAATAGTACCCGGCAAATAACGTGTATCAATAAACTGTTTAAAACCATTTTCAAAAAATAGTCAATTAGCCAATTGTAAAGTGCTTGGAGGAATGAAGAACATACAAATAATCAGACAGTATCCGGTTGGATAGTGCAACATGGAATGAAGATGGAAGCATTTTATATAGATTTTTCTAAGGACTCAAAGCAGAGGAGGGATACTTTGAGAATATCGTCCTCTTTCAATCCTAAAAGTTTGATAGAAGCACCTACACGTATTACAAAAAATACAACAACAATTGACCAGATGTATATAAGTAGCAGTAATTATAGCCATGATGCAGTGAATTTTGAAACAGGTTATTCAGATCACTTAGCACAAATGTTAACATTAAAGTTGGAATCTAAAACTAATACACAGGCAACAGTAAAATCACGTAGTTTTAAGGATCAACAGATTAACCAATTTAATAATCTCTTAAAAACGAATTTTGGGAAGAAATGCATAGTTGCCCAAATACAAATGAGAAATATGAATCATTCATTAATACATTCTTGTATTATCTTGAAATATGTTTCCCACTTAGGATCATAAAGCAAAATGTAATAAATAATACAAAAGGCTGGATTACAGCTGGTATCATAACGTCTACAAAAAAGAAACAACTATTATATACAATCTCAAAAATTAGAAAATGACAGATATATTTCCTCAGCTACCAATAAAATGAAAGCCATTTGGAAAGTAGTCAAGAAAGAAATAAGAGTGAGACAGGCAGATAGTCATAACATTCAGTTGCAAGATAATAAAAAAATAATATCTGATCCTTTAGAGATATCCAATACCTTTAACACATATTTCTCAAATATTGCTGAAGACCTGATTAAGAAAAATGTTGGTAAGTCCAACATTAACACGCAAGCTAATGTCAGTAAAACTAATAGGAAATTCTTTCTTATTCAACCCACAAATGAAGGAGAAGTGTTAAAAATTGTTGGTGAGTTAAAACCTAAATTTTCATCCGGAATTGATGATGTCCCAGATTTTCTTTTAAAAAATTGTGCAAAATTAATAACTTGCCCTCTCTTTCATATATGTAATAGTTCATTTTCTAGTGGAATATTCCCAGACAGGCTTAAAACAGCAAAAGTTAAACCCCTATTCAAAAAAGGCGAAAAAGAAAATGTGTCAAACTACCGCCCAGTGTCGAACCTCTCATGTTTCTCCAAAATCTTAGGAAAACTATTTCACAAAAGGCTTGTGAACTTTTTAGAAAATAATAAA
>JARYHS010010261.1:0-45582 GCA_031002005.1 Vandiemenella viatica
TATGCCTAAAACACATTTTCATGACAGTAGATTATGCCTAAAACAAATTTTCATGACAGTACATTATGCGTAAAACATATTTTCATGACAGTAGATTATGCCTAAAACACATTTCATGACAGTAGATTATGCCTAAAACAAATTTTCATGACAGTACATTATGCGTAAAACAACATTTTCATGACAGTAGATTATGCCTATAACACACTTTCATGACAGTAGATTGTGCCTAAAACACACTTTCATGACAGTAGATTATGCCTAAAACACACTTTCATGACAGTAGATTATGCCTAAAACACACTTTCATGACAGTAGATTATGCCAAAAACACACTTTCATGACAGTAGATTATGCCTAAAACACACTTTCATGACAGTAGATTATGCCTAAACACACTTTCATGACAGTAGATTATTCCAAAAACACACTTTCATGACAGTAGATTATGCCTAAAACACATTTCATGGCAGTAGTTCATGCCTAAAACACACTTTCATGACAGTAGATTATGCCTAAACACACTTTCATGACAGTAGATTATGCCAAAAACACACTTTCATGACAGTAGATTGTGCCTAAAACACATTTTCATGACAGTAGATTATGCGTAAAACAAATTTTCATGACAGTAGATTATGCCTATAACACACTTTCATGACAGTAGATTGTGCCTAAAACACACTTTCATGACAGTAGATTATGCCTAAACACACTTTCATGACAGTAGATTATGCCAAAAACACACTTTCATGACAGTAGATTATGCCTAAAACACATTTTCATGACAGTAGATTATGCCTAAAACACATTTTCATGACAGTAGATTATGCAAAACACACTTTCATGACAGTAGATTATGCCTAAAACACACTTTCATGACAGTAGATTATGCCTAAAACACATTTTCATGACAGTAGACTATGGCCAAAACACACTTTCATGACAGTGGATTATGCCAAAAACACACTTTCATGACAGTAGATTATGCCTAAAACACACTTTCATGACAGTAGATTATGCCTAAAACACATTTTCATGACAGTAGATTATGCCTAAAACACACGTTCATGACAGTAGATTATGCCATAACACACTTTCATGACAGTGGATTATGCCTAAAACATATTTTCATGACAGTAGATTATGCCTAAAAACACATTTTCATGACAGTAGATTATGCCTAAAACACACTTTCATGACAGTAGTTCATGCCTAAAACACACTTTCATGACAGTAGATTATGCCTAAAACACACTTTCATGACAGTAGATTATGCCTAAAACACATTTTCATGACAGTAGATTATGCCTAAAATACATTTTCATGACAGTAGATTATGCCTAAAACACACTTTCATGACAGTAGATTATGCCTAAAACACATTTTCATGACAGTAGATTATGCCTAAAACACACTTTCATGACAGTAGATTATGCCTGTAACACACTTTCATGACGGTAGATTATGCCTAAAACACATTTTCATGACAGTAGATAATGCCTAAAACACACTTTGATGACAGTACTTCATGCCTAAAACACACTTCAATGACAGTAGATTATGCCTGAAACACACTTTCATGACAGTAGATCATGCCTAAAACAACTTTCATGACAGTAGATTATGTCTAAAACACATTTTCATGACAGTAGATTATGCCTAAAACACACTTTCATGACAGTAGATTATGCCTAAAACACATTTTCATGACAGTAGATTATGCCTAAAACACACTTTCATGACAGTAGATTATGCCTAAAAGTCATTTTCATGACAGTAGATTATGCCTAAAACACATTTTCATGGCAGTAGTTCATGCCTAAAACACACTTTCATGACAGTAGATTATGCCTAAAACACACTTTCATGACAGTAGATTATGCCTAAAATACATTTTCATGACAGTAGTTCATGCCTAAAACACACTTTCATGACAGTAGATTATGCCTAAAACACACTTTCATGACAGTAGATTATGCCTAAAACATATTTTCATGACAGTAGATTATGCCTAAAACACATTTTCATGACAGTAGATTATGCCTAAAACACACATTCATGACAGTAGATGATGCTTAAAACACATTTTCATGACAGTAGATTACGCCTAAAACACACTTTCATGACAGTAGATTATGCCTGTAACACACTTTCATGACGGTAGATTATGCCTAAAACACATTTTCATGACAGTAGATAATGCCTAAAACACACTTTCATGACAGTAGATTATGCCTAAAAGTCATTTTCATGACAGTAGATTATGCCTAAAACACATTTTCATGGCAGTAGTTCATGCCTAAAACACACTTTCATGACAGTAGATTATGCGTAAAACACATTTTCATTTCAGTAGTTCATGCCTAAATCACGCTTTCATGACAGTAGATTTTGCCAAATATACACTTTCATTACAGTAGATTATGCCTACAACACATTTCCATGACAGTAGATTATGCCTAAAACACATTTTCATCAGTCTGATTCACTAAGTCTTTTGCGATTCTTATCAGTCTGATTCACTAAGTCTGCTGCGATTCTTATCAGTCTGATTCACTAAGTCTGCTGCTCTTCTTATCAGTCTGATTCACTAAGTCTGCTGTGATTCTCATCAGTCTGATTCACTAAGTCTGCTGTGATTCTTATCAGTCTGATTCACTAAGTCCGCTGCGATTCTTATCAGTCTGATTCACTAAGTCTGCTGCGATTCTTATCAGTCTTATTCACTAAGTCTGCTGTGATTCTTATCAGTCTGATTCACTAAGTCTGCTGCGATTCTTATCAGTCTGATTCACTAAGTCTGCTGCGATTCTTATCAGTCTGATTCACTAAGTCTGCTGCGATTCTTATCAGTCTGATTCACTAAGTCTGCTGCGATTCTTATCAGTCAGTTTCACTAAGTCTGCTGCGCTTCTTATCAGTCTGATTCACTAAGTCTGCTGTGATTCTTATCAGTCAGTTTCACTAAGTCTCCTGCGTTTCTTATCAGTCTGATTCACTAAGTCTGCTGCGATTCTTATTAGTCTGATTCACTAAGTCTGCTGTGATTCTTATCAGTCTGATTCACTAAGTCTGCTGTGATTCTTATCAGTCTGATTCACTATGTCTGCTGCGATTCTTATTAGTCAGTTCCATTATGTCTGCTGCGCTTATGACTTAGTGCTACTTACTGATAAGAAGTGCAGCAGACTTAGTGATACTGACTGATAAGAAGCGCAGCAGACTTAGTGATGCTGGATGATAAGAAGTACAGAAGACTTAGTGATGCTGACTGATAAGAAGTGCAGCAGACTTAGTGATACTGACTGATTAGAAGTAAAGTAGACTTAGTTATACTGACTGATAAGAAGCGCAGCAGACTTAGTGATGCTGACTGATAAGAAGCGCAGCAGACTTAGTGATACTGTTTGATAAGGAACGCAGCAGACTTAGTGAAACTGACTGATCAGAAGTTCAGCGGGCTTAGTGATACTGACTGATAAGAGGTGCAGGAGACTTAGTGATTCTGACTAACAAGAAGTGCAGCAGACTTAGTGATACAGACTGATAAGAAGTGCAGCAGACTTAGTGATGCTGACTGATAAGAAGCATAGCAAAATTAGTGAAACTGACTGATATCAAGTACAGCAGACTTAGTGATGCTGACTGATAAGAAGTGCAGCAGACTTAGTGATGCTGACTGATAAGAAGCGCAGCAGACTTTGTGATAGTGACTGATAATAAGTGCAGCAGACTTAGTGATACTGACTGATAAGAAGTGCAGCAGACTTAGTGATACTGACTGATAAGAAGCGCAACAGACTTAGTGATTCAGACTGATAAGAAGTGCAGCAGAGTTAGTGATGCTGACTGATAAGGAGTGCTGCAGAATTAGTGAAACTGACTGATAAGAAGTGCAGCAGACTTAGCGAAACTAACTGATAAGAAGTGCAGCAGACTTAGTGATGCTGACTGATAAGAAGTGCAGCAGACTTAGTGATACTGACTGAAAGAAGCGCAGTAGACTTTGTGATACTGACTGATAAGAAGTGCAGCTATTAGCGACTTAGAGTTATTAGAATATTTAGCAAATTAGATAATTTAGTAGCTAAGAGTGTTTAGCAGATTGCAGAAATTAGCGACTGAGTATCATTGGCAACTTAGAGTAATTAGCAACTTTGAATAATTAGTATCTTCGATTAATTAGCACAATCGAATAATTAACAGCTTAGAGTAATTAGAAGCATTGAGTAGTTAGCAACTTAGAGTACTTATCACCATAACAACTTTGAGTAATTAACCGCTCAAAGTAATTAGAAACTTAGAGTTATTAGTGGCTTACACTTATTAGCAACTTTGTGTAACTAGTAGCCAAGTAATTAAGAGTAATTAACAACCAACAGTAATTAGGGAGTGTGCACAAACCACGTAGCCCCATTTTGGCCTCCTGTGAACCCCCCCCTCCCCCCCACGTAGCCATACGTGGCTTTTGCCTCTACCCCCCCCCACGTAGCACGTAGCTTTTTTCCCTTTTGTTTCCAGAAGACATTTTTCACTGTTTTCTCTTGTCAGACGATTGTATATTACATAGGGAGATAATTCACTGAGGGAAATAAATTTTCACATGCTGATGGGTGTACTGTTCCACATTTTAACTGTGAAAAATGTTATGAAAGGAAAGCTACGTGGCCTGGCTCGGAACCCCCCCCCCCCCCACGTAGCCCAGCGTAGCCTTCCAGCCTACCCCTCCCCCCCCCCCTGGACCGAGCCACGTGGTTTGTGCACGCTCCCTTATAAGCTTAAAATAATTGGCAAAATAGAGTAAATGGCATCTAAGAGTAATTTACAACTTTGCGTAATTAGTAGGTTAGTGTAATTAGCAACAACATTCATTACAGCAGCATAAACAGTACAAAAATTAATAGCACCTCTACCGCAGCAGAAACGAAATTAACAATACCGACAGCAGGATAGTGAATCAGTAGGTAGCTATAAATTAGACAGAAGCTATCAACTGAACGGCACAAAAGACGACACTGCCCTCATTGAAAGGAATAGCTTGAACAGTGGTAACCAGTTGTGTGCATCAATGAATCAAGGTCTAGACATTTCATCTACTACCAACTATTAAATGAGGGAGAAAGGGAAGGGGGGAGAACAAGGAAAGAAAGGGAAAATGAGGAAGGGAAAAAGGAGGGAGAGGAAAGGAAGAAGAAAGGGAAAGAGAGGGAGGGAGGAGAGGAAAAGGAGAGGAAAGAAAGGGAAAAGGAGAGAAGAGAAAGGGAAAAGGAGAGGAAAGAAAGGGAAAAGGAGAGGAAAGAAAGGGAAAAGGGAGGAAAGAAAGGGAAAAGGAGGGGAAAAAATGAAGAAGAAAGGAAAAAAGGAGGCACAAAGGGAAAATGAAGGAATTGGTAATAAAACAGAAGCAGTGCCAATAGAAATGGAAGAAGCACCAAAAAACAAATTGAGAAAAAGAAGGGAAGGAGAGGGAGGAGAAGGAAAAGAAAAGAGGAGGGAGAAGAGGGAAGGAAGAAAATACCCACTTCATTAGCTTTTTTTTTTTTTTTTTTTTTTTTTTTTTTTAAGTTTTCGTCACTTTCTGTGCTGGTCCAAGGTGCAAGAAACCTGCCGTCTGTCGGAAACTATTTGTCACTGGAGAATACAGTGTATTACTACACAGTGAACCTACCAAATTACTACTAAATAACTTTAACACACAGCAACGAACACGAGTAACCGTCCTGTAAGCAGCAGAAGGCAGATTTCGCCTTTTAAAAGAAACTATAGCATACCTCGGTAAAAACTCAAACAATTACTAAAGTCGCCGGATGTTATTCATACTGCTCACGGTTTGAAATATAACTTTTACATTTGCTAGCGACGACTAGCAGACTATTTCGTAAACACTTTAAATATATAAAACATGCCTGGAATTCAGTAGAGAATAAAAATCAGAGGCTAGCTTTCTTACCTCGAACCGCCCACGAGAATTAAACCCGCCTGCAAACGACTGTACAACGCCTGAGATGTGTACTGGCGAGCCACAGATCTATAAAATTATTCCGCTAAAGTATCTCCCAGAAATTCTGTCGTCACGCGAATATGTTCAAAAAACTATTTCAAGATTTTCTGTGTTGGTCCCCGGCCTGATAAACTTCGTGGTATTTATTTATTAATAATATATTTCGGAAAGGAAGAAGAAAGGGAAAGAGAGGGAGGAAAGGGAAAAGGAGAGGAAAGAAAGGGAAAAGGAGAGGAAAGAGAGAGGGAAAAGAGAGGAAAGAAAGGGAAGAGGAGAGGAAAAAAAGGGAAAAGGAGAGAAAAGAAAGGGAAAAGGAGAGGAAAGAAAGGGAAAAGGGAGGAAAAAAATGAAGAAGAAAGGGAGAAGGAAGGAAAAAAGAAGGCAGAAGGGGAAAAAGAAGTAGTTAGAGATAAAACAGAAGTGGTACCAACAGAAATAGACGAAGCATCAAAAAAACAAAGTGAGAAAAAGAAGGGAAGGAGAGGGAGAAGAAAGAAAAGGAAAGAGGAGGGAGAAGAGGGAAAGAGGGGGAGAAAATACCCACTTAATTGGCTTTTTTTTTTTTTTTTTTTTTTTTTTTTTTTTTTTTAAGTTTTTGCGCGGGAAAAAATTTTTCGAGCGAGCGGGGGTGTGGGGCAAAGGCAAATTCTGTTCCTTTTATCTTACCCCCCTCCCGAAAAATTTGTCTATCTGTCTAGGCATTCCCAACTACTTTCATTTTTTTTTTCTTACCTTCTTACTACATTGCTAAGTACATTCTACACTTTTCCTAACCTCTGCACACGATACATTACACACACTTACTCACCATACAACTTATATATCTCTTACCATGTTATTTAGTATTTTCACAGAAACACATAACCTCACATTACACACGCAATAGTATTTCATTTTCTCACTCGCACATTATATTTTTGCATCAACACCTTACCTTTAAAATTTCATTTTCACACTTACTTACCAGCAAACTTAACCTCACTTGTATTTTCACTGTCTTACCTTTTCTTTCATTTTTACATCACTAGGTTATCTTCATATTTTAACCTAAAATTTCATTATATTCACACACCCTTTCCTTCTAAGTATCACTCAATATTTTATTTACACACCACTTGTTTACCTTACCTTCATTCAACGCTTGCTTATTCATTACTGTATAAATAGATTAACCTCTTACACTTCATTATATTCACACACGCTCTCCTTAAAAGTATCCTTCAATGCACACTTACTTACCAAACACTTTATAGTTTTACTTTATTTGCACACACATATTATTGCAGTCTTACCTTTAAATTACATTCTTACCTTCCTTTAATTCAACGTTTGCTTATTAACTACTTTATATAATACCACTCGTTTTAAATTCACCACTTACACTCCACTATACTAACACACGTTTCACTGTTTCCTATCACTTCACACGATAACACTCTCAACTTAACATACCCCACATTTACTTACTTACCTCCATACATTAAGGATATAAATGGGTGGGTACACATTTACTCATGTATCTTTATTCATTACAAAAATTACAATATCATTTTACAACTCAAAAAAAACAATTTCATCTTTCATGCTAAACGTTTCACTTCAAAACAAGTACATGTGATTTTCTGTCTGAAAAGAATTAATGCTCTAGGAAGATATGCTACTGGAAAAGCTTTAGAAAAATTCTCAGAAAAATGTAATATTTGTTTTGTAAAATAAAAACAGCTTGGCAGGAGAGCACGCAGCCTGGACCAGAGATCAGACAAGGCGTCCTCCAAGTGACAGCTGCCGTCTGAAACATTCAACCAACCACAGGTTTTTTTTTTCCCCACACATTGAAACAAGAACAAAAATATACACACACTCAACGTACTGTACTGAACCACTGTGAACCTTACCTCGCTCAGCACATCAGCTCGGTTCAAGCCTCACACACTGCATCCATCTCATTGTATAAATCTGTCTTTCACATTCCTTCCTTTGCTTTACACCAAACATACACACCTCTCTTATTTACAGCTTTTCTAATTTCCTGCACAAGGAACACCACATATTACTCACCACAAAAACAAAACCATCGTAACACTGATTTTCAAAACATGCCCATAGCTCCACACACTACTTACGTCACATACCAAACAAAGTTCAACCTACTTGCATATCAACTTTCCTTACTGACATCGTCACAGCCCTGAAACAAAAATCATCACATTTAACATTATTGTACCACACACATGTAACTGTATTTCTTTTTAACCCCACACTCTACCCTCTGTACAATCTCACCACTCACCTTCCCACATATTTACACCTCACTCCTATATGCTTAAATACTTAGCACCACCTTCATTTCAATTACACATATTACATACCACTACATAAATCCACTATCACTCCATGCTATCACTTCCCACACGTTTGTATTACTTCCTCTTGACAGTTATACAACACATCACATTCTTCACAGAGTGTGCAGCCTGGACCAGAGTTTAAAGCTGATAGCTTGTCACTGACATCCCACAGCTTTCAGCCCTGCAACAAGAACAACACAAGTAACACCAGTCTCTGTACACTCTCACCACTTACCTTACTTTTTGCACCACACCCTTAAATTACACACGTCACAAGCCAAGTGCACAGATTCAATTGCCTGCACTTTATCTGTGTAACTTGTCACATATGCTCAACACAGCGTGCAGCCACGTAGCTAAACAGAGGCTCCCATCTGAAACAACACACAAATATACACACTGTCAGTCAACACTAAATGCATATTAAGCCACACAACACAAACTACGTACCCACACCAGTCACAAATTGTCACATTTATTTTCCTCTTATGTAAACCTGTGTATTACTTCAACATACCTTCCCTCCTTTGCTTTATACCACACACATTTAATTTTTTTCCAAATTTTCTCTCTTCCTGCAAAATTCAAAATATATATTACTCTGCCAAAAATAAACCCCCCTCACTACTAGACAAATAATATTCAAAATATACCCAAACCATATCATACCAAACAATATTCTTCCCTCATGTATTCAAATGCATCAGTTTTCTCTGCTCAAATCATCACAGAGCCCTGAAACAAACACATCAAATTCCTACACAAGTAACAAGCACCACCAAACAATATTGCACCACACACATTAATCACAAATATTCTTCACCTCACCTCTGTTCACTTACCTGCACGAGTATTCCCTCAGCACACACATTTCTTTGCAACATATTTTATAAGCTTCTAAACATGACAACAGCACACCCCACAAATTCACTCCCATTCCTGTACAGACATACATCTGTCTTTCTATCACTTACTGTTCTCCACTCATTTGCATTCCTTTTGATTAAACACTCCTTTGCTTTATCTCACATGCACACCCCAAGTTATCCACTTCTTCTCACTCCCTGCAAAAAATTGAAATACATATACTCTGCACAGAAACAAACTGTATCACTAAACAGATAAAATTCTATTAGTCTCCATTTTAAAAGATACACAAAGCTAAAAGAAAATTCAACCTTCATGTAGTAAGACACACCACTTATCCTGACTAACATCATCACAGCCCTGGAAAGAACAGAATCACATTTAACATTCACTAACAAACATACAATACTGTACTATACACATTAAACTGGTTTATTTTTAATGTCACCACCTACCTGCCCACATGTTAACACCACACAGTCATCTGCTTAAACATCCAACACCTAAATAACACACATTGCATACCACCCCATTAATTCACTATCACTCCCTGCTTTATGTCACTTCCACCTGTCCACATGTGTGTGTATTACTTTCCTACACACATTTCCTCTTGTCACTTGTACAACACACCACCTTCTTCACAGCTTCTGCTACACACAGCCCTGCAACAACAAACACACCACAAATAACACCAGTCTCTCCCCTCCCTCTGCACACTTACCTGCACAAATGTATTTCACACTACACCTAACACCATGCCTCAACACTCAACATACAAAAAATTACTCTCCACAAAAAGATAGTGGACCATGTATGCAGATTAGAAAAATTCCACCTCATCACAATTAAACAGTAGGCCCCCAGTAACTACATGTGTAGTGTTTCTAACACACAGTGTTACATCTTACCCTGAAATTAAAACAAACAAATCAAACCTATATGTAAATGACTTCCAACAGAAAAGAATTATTCTACCTATACTTACACATACAGAATCATACTTCGAATAAGAAAATACTAATTTCGTTTCCTCCAAAAACTGTCATTTCAAACATTTCATACCAAATGTACATCTACAAATTCATCTTCCATACACGTCTCCTATCATCCACCTGTACCTGTAAAAATAAAAACATTAAAACAATTATTCATTGGAAAAAAAATTAAAAATAGTTAAATATTAAGAACAAAAATTTTTTCGCTGTACTCACTATCCGTATGATCAAATACGAGACACAGCAGTATCGATTACACCGACCGACTCGCGGTTACGCGGCAGTCCGCACTGTGAGGAATTTTTTTTTTTTTGGCCCGGGGCTCTCGGTTCTCGGCTGTGCGTTCTATCTGATAGCTAATACCATCACGTACATACACACACTGCTAAGAACATCGAGTAGGGAGCGTCCATATACTACGTGGTATCGTCTTCTAGACTACGCTGCGATACAGGGAAAAGGGGGGGGGGGATTCGGAATTACTCAGCCTACTCCCCGGCGACAAAGTTACTAAACGTCAAAATGTTAACCACACCGCTCACATCAACAGAAATAATACTTTATAAACTGGATTATCACGGATTTGAAGACTCAGCTACTTCTATTCCATGCAAATAAATGCATTACCTTCTTTCACGGCAAGCTCAGAGATGTACGGTTTTAAAACACTCACGAGGATAGAAATGAAAAATATTATGCCACATCTCATTTTATATGCAGTCGCTATATTCTACTGCAACGCGTGCCTCGTTTGACATCGAAACAAAAATTTCTATTCTCATTTTGAAAATACGTCAGTGGCTGCCGAAGCGACAAACACCTCCTCCTTTATTTCAGATAAAAAATAGTAAACTTAATTAGACAGACAATTTCACGACTCTGATAACCCGTCTATTTTGAATAGAGACTATTCTGAAAATTTTCAAAGGTAAAATACTAGTTTCGAAATACGGTACTAAAGAAAAACAAATTTCGACCAAAATTACTACCTTTCATTCGGTAGATCACGTCATAAAATGAATATTACACACGTAATGGAAATACTTTTTTTTTTCAAAAAATAAAAATAAGTTGCTCCGCTAGGAGATGTAGCCTATAGCAATGCTTCCGTGTGTTGGAGCTGCCACGCACGACGCCAGAGCTGACAATTTATTTATTTACTAAACTGAGTTATATAAGCTGTGCGAAACTTTGTTACTACTGTCAGTGAAATGTAGTGGGACTCTCAGAACAAGAGGAATTTTTTTTTAAAAAAATACGACGCATTTGCCAGAGTAGCTGTTCAATTAAAATTTCGTTATCCGCATACGATTAAATGTAGGTACATAAAAAAATAACAATCAACTCGAAAGATATACATTTAACGATTAGTTAAATTTTAAGAACAAAATTTTCTCGATACAATTACTATCCATATCTTCGAATACAAAACGCAACGAACAGAGTTTCCGATTATAACCCGCCTTTAAACTTCCTTACCGGTTGTTTTAGACTAAATTATTCTATTTATCGAACACACCAAAATGTTCTACAAAGCTCTTGTCTACACACGCTCTCCTAAGAACATCGAGTAGGGAGCGTCCATAAACTACGTAGGGTTGGCTGCAACGCCACGCTGCGCTACGGGAGAAAGAGGGGGGGGCGGTTCCGAGCCAGGCCACGTATCTTTACATTCGTAACATTTTTCACAATAAAAATGAGGTACAGAACACAAAACAGCATGTGGATATTGATTTCATTTATTTCATTCATTTAATCATTTAATTAATTCCTTGTGGAATTTACAATAGTCTGACAATATAAAACAGTGCAAAATGATTTCTGGAATCAAAAGGGAAAAAAGCTACGAGCTACGTGAGGGGGAGGCCAAAATGTACTCTCCCATCTAGTGTCACTCCATGTTTTCATAGTTGAACCCTTAATATGTTTTAAAAGTATTGCCCATCGACAAGTAGATGCCAAAAAGAATAAATATACTTTTTTAAGAAGTTCTGCAGGGATCTCATCAATTCCAACTGCCTTATTTGGTTTCAAGTGATTCAGATCTTTATTAAATTCTGTCCTCAAAACAGGATCTCCTAAGTCTTCAATGGCGACATCGCCTTCCTTTTCCATTACACTATTGTTCAAGTTTTACGAACTATTTAATCCACTCAAAGCAATAGTAATTGATCTTTGGTGGAAGAGAAACCGCCTGCTTACCAGCGACAGTAACTTTTGAATTGGAGTACGAAGCAACTAAAGGTAATGATCATTAATTGACGACAAGACGAGGTAGTTAATAACCGAGTTTTGTTACATGCCTCTCGCGACAGGACGAATTAGTTAATTAGCGAGGTGCATATCAATAGGCAGATCTAACTGATTCGATGGCATAAAAACTCTAAAGTACTTGCTGTAGTGACCCTGTCAGCTTATCCACAAGAGCGGACGGGGTAAGCTTCCACTGGAGCCGTGGACAAGGGTCGATCATGAATATTCGTGGTACGCAGTGCTGGATTTCCCATTAGGCTGTATAGGCTCTAGCCTAGGGGCGGCAGCGTTTTATGGGCGGCAAAATTCCTAGGGTGCCCACTTCAGTAAGCCGTCAATTTTGTGTGTGATTATAAACATAATAGAAACACGTCTACTATAAATTTTCATTTAAGTGGTGACATCTAGTAGTGAAGTGACAAACTCGGAACAATTAATAGAAAAGAAAAATACGTTTACTATCAATTTTCATTGAGGTAAGTGGTGACAGCGAACAATTAGCTAAATTATTAATTTAACTAGGCGACCCGTGTGTAAATTTCGCGAATAAAATACGATGAATAGTGAGGTTGAATGCTTTTAAAATAATGAAAAATAGAACCGTACCTTTGTAGCAAATATATATATACATATTTTCTTTTTCTTTTATAGTGTAATACGTACGCGTCAAAATACTCTCAACATATTACGAAACAGTTAGGAAAATTGAAAACACTCTGTATTTCTGACAAACCTGAACAAAATGCACACAACATATCAACATCTCTGAAATATTTGTTGCTGTGCGAATAAAGTGTTTATAACAACAGTGTTTCCGTAGCAAAAAAAAAAAAAAAAATCTGAAAAGCTACTTATTGAATAAAAAAAGTTTATTAACATCTCTGTGATATCCGCTGCTGCAATCTAGGGATTTGGCTCTGAACAGTCTAATACGCCCTACCACTTTAAGCACCAAATTCCGAAAAATTCTTTCTTAATTTATTATTTTACCTAGCTGGAGACCTTAATTTTTACAACGATATGTCATTTACAGATTTCGGCTAGGCATCGAAGAAGATAAAGGGCTTGTAATAACAAAAATAAAAAAAACACGTTGTATAAATAATATTGATACTTTTGCGCTTTAAGGTTAAATTTTTTTAAAATTTCTTTCTTGCAATGTGGTTACGGAACCGACGACATTACGAAGACCTCAATCTTTTAAATGATACCTCGTTTATCAACTTTGTTTAACTTTCAAGGGAGATAAGTGGCTCGAGACACAAAAAACGCATTTTAGAAAAATTGTCGTTTTTACCCTTTAAAGGTCGAATTACGAAAAATTTCTTTCTTAAATTATAATGTTACCCCGTCGGAGACCTTATTCTTTAGTATAATACCTCATTTATCTATTTCGGTTAGATGTTAAGGGAGAAAAATCACTCGTGACACAAAAATTCGTTATAGAAAAATTTATACTTTTTCCCTTTAAGGGTTGAATTACAAAAACATTCTTTCTTAAAATATGATGTCACAAAGCTGTCTCATAATCCTACTTCATTTGTCGATTTTGGTTTGGTATACAGGGAGATAAATGGATCGAGATACAAAAAACGCATTTTAGAAATATTGACATTTTTTCCTTTTAAGGGTCGAATTACGAAAAATCCCTTTATTAAAACATAATGTTACCACGGCGGACACCTCAGCATATAATATGATACATAATTTATCTATATTGGTTTGATATTAAGGGAGGTAAATAGCTCGTGACACAAAAACTCATTGCAAAAATATTGATACTTTTGCCGTTTAAGGGTCGAATTCCGATTTTTTTTGTCTTAGTATATGACGTCACTAAAGCGGAGATTTTTCATTAAACGATTTCAGATAGGTATCCAGGGAGATAAATGTATTGTAACACAGAAAACAGCATTTTAGAAATATTGACATTTTCACCCTTTAAGGGTCGAATTCGGAAAACTTTCTTTCTTAAAATATGATGTGACCAAAGTTGAAAACATAAAATTTAAAATGACACCTCATTAATTGATTTCGGTTAAGTATGAAGGAAGATACAGGCTTGTGACAAAAAAATACCATATAGAAATAATATATATGATTCGTCATTACTTTCCTGACTTTCTATCTTGTTCAACGCAGTCTGCAGCTCGTCGTATATTTTCGAAAGAAGACTCTATAGAAAGAGGTATATTTCTGCTGACAGACTTACATTTCATGATTTCTGTAATAAAAATACTTAAGTGTGATCTGAGATTTCATTAATTGAGTATCTGGATGTTGAAAGTCCCCGAGCGCTCAAAAGTCCTAATTATATTAAAAAATCATGGAAAAGTCAATGATTTTTGAAACTTACCTCGTCATTTCTCAGCTAATAATGAAATAAAGTCTTTGAAACTTGTAAGGAACATGCATTGAACTATGCGGAAACCGGTATTCTGATTGAAATTAATATAAATTATAATCGTTTAATAATAATTGATTACAAATCAGAGCATCCGTCTTAACGTGTTTTCTGTTCTTTGCTGATAAAAAGTGTGTTACGAAGTTTTTCTTATGGAAAACTGTCAATGAGAAAGTTGTTCCTCTATGTTCGCCAATCAAAAACCCCGTAGAAAACTACAATTATGTATTACATTTTTTATTTACTTGTTTGTATTCTTGTTTCACAATAAACATTCATTTTTCTTGTTTCTATTTTATGACTAAATCTGAATACTTTCAAGTAATGAAGTCACTCTTAAACTATACACATATACATATAATCGTTGGCTACCTAATAAAGGTAATAAAAATTAGTGATTAGTATAAGTATGAAGGACAAAAGGGCGGCACAGAATGAAGAGCCTACACTAAAAAAAAAAAAAAAAAAAAAAAAAAAAAAAAAAAAAAAAAAAAAAAAAAAAAAAAAAAGATTAAGTCCGGCCCTGGTGGTAGGTCCCTACTGCAACACCTGACAGGTTATATGGCTCAGCACATTCAGATAGTACGTTCTATAGGAATGGAGGTTGAATTACTGTAAACGGCAGTTGCCTTAGTACATATTTATTTACATGAGCAATGTCTGATGGCATACGTGAACATTTTCGTCGTTTTATTGGTATTTGTAACAAAACATTAGAGATAGGGCCAAGGACTAGGTGAGCATGTAACTGATGGGCGCCTCGCAGCACAAATTAAATGGAGTATTGATAAGCTCCCTGTAAGACTATGCCCACATGACTATCCACACCCACCTATCGCAGCAGAGCCCACCTTAGGGTGAAAACATGCCGAGCTGGTCTACATCTACATATATACTCTGCAATTCACAAAATTGTGGGTGGCAGAGGGTGCTCAGCACCAAAGCTAATCTCTTTCCTGTGCATTCCAATCCCTAATGGTACGAGGTAAAAAAGAATTCATATAAGAATCATAGCGGCACCTTATTTCTCTAATTTTATCTTTCCTGTCCTTCCGACTCAAATAGGTTGGTGGAAGAAGTATTTCACTATACTCAAAAGTGAAAGTGGGAGTACGCATGTTTACCAATAAGATTAAACGAAACGTGTGTCGTCTATCTACCAGAGACTCCCAACCTAGTCTACTAATCAGTTCTGTGACGCTTTCATAAGGACTGTAGCAAGCGGTCACGAATCGAGCGGCTCTTCTCTGCACTTTCTCTATACTTTCGATCAATCCCTTACGAAACGGGTCCCAAATGGCACAACAATAATCCAAATGTGGACGCACAAGAGATTTGTACGCTATCTCCTTTGTTTGTTCATTACAATTTTTCAATATTCGACCTATGAATCGCAGCTTAGAATTAGCTCTACCTACTAACGAATTAATGTGTAAGTCCCATTTCATGTTCCTTTGTACTGTTACTCCCAAATATTTCATAGAATCGACCATATCAATAACTGTATTGTTTAACTCGTATTTCTGAACAATTGGATTCTTTTTGTTAGTTATGCTCATTGTCTTACACTTTTTACAATTTAGAGTAAGTTGCCATGCAGGTGGCGGTCGCGCTGTAGGTCGATGTCGCGGTAGATACGTAAAAACATGCCGCGCAGCTCGCGCTGGAGGGTATGCTAGACGTCGAGGTACTGCTGCTAGTGTTCACCAGTGTTTTGAAAACCCTTGTAGGTGCCACACGGTGTAAATCGTTAATGTCTTGTGTTTAACGCGAGTATCATTTACTTTAATTAACCTGCAATGATTTGTGGAAGCAATAACGATAGGGATGATGATGGTCTTTTAGTAGCCACAAAGTAGTGGCTACTTTCTACGACTGGTACCGGAAGGTTCAGTTAACAGCAAATAAATAAACAGAGACAAACGCTTGGTGAATTTCACCATTTAAATCAGGATCTGAAAAATCATCCAGACTAATTCCGTGCCCACCTACGAAAGACACCACAAACTTTACGGTAAAATCCTGGACAAACTGAAATCAAATGTTTGTAACAGTTACCACAACATTCCAATACATGCTGAGGGAAAACTGGTAATTATTGTAAATAAAGTAATGTACCGTTTAACAAAGCATTTTCAAGTCAAATCTAAAATTTTTTCAATCCAAAATCAGAATTTCTGTTTAAAAATCAGAATTTTCTAATTCAGATTCAGTTAACAGTTTATTTTAAATAATAACTGACACGAGAATTTTTTATTTTTGTTTTTACTTTCTTTAAATTTATAATGATTGTAGGACTGAATTGTTTGATGTTCCATTTCCGTCGGTGTGTAATAATTTCTGAAAAGTCAATCAAGTCACTACAATAGATAATTATTTCAATTAGGGGAAATGTAGGTGGGTGCAGGAAAGGGTGAAAGATGTGTAGGTATGGAATTTGCCATCGGAGCGTGCGCTGAATTGAAATTTAATTAAATATTATTATTATTATAAAATTTGTTGTAATTTATTTACCGCTGACTATCTAATTGCTTGAAACATTAACTTTTCGGTAGCTGTCCAATTTATAAAAATCTGTACTTACTATTTAATCAATAATTTATTTAAAACAGAATGTAGAATTTTCAATGTCAGTACATTGTTAATTTATATCTGCAGTTGTATAAAACGAAATGACATCCATTAAATAAATCAATATTTAGAACAAGACAAAATTAAACAACACCACTCTGTATAATACGAAAGCCGAACTGCGTAATGAAGTGTAGAAGCTGGATCGCGTGGCCTTGACATAGCTCAGCCAATCAGAGCCAAGCATACCTCCTAGGCCGCGAGGTGAAAACAAAATAGTTTGTTCTCTCATCTACATCGCGGTGAGCGGCGAGCAAAGCCGCGAGGTGCGACCGCTGACTCATTACTAACAATGCTTTTGTTTCGCGTGGATGAAACATCTACCGCGACCGCCACCGCCACCGCGAGCTGCTCGGCATGGTCTCACCCTTAGTATGAAACGACTGGTATCATCTTCTTGTCTGCGACCGCCACCCTGGCGGCACCGGCGTCGACGCCCTCTTCGTCCATGCGGTAAGTTGAAAGATATTCGTACAGACACCCACAGAACCATGTCCTCAGTGTTTAAATAGATACTTCCCCTCCTTATCACCACTGTGTGGAGAGTGCAACACTTCTCGCTAACCGGCTGTATGAAGTCGCTTTACCAGCATGCAGTAATGACTGGTGCTTGGCAACTGGCGACTTAGGACTTGCTGATTCAGATGCTAATTCTCAGCTCATAGCTACTATTGCTTAACTGTTTCATGCTCGACAGCCCTGGATATAGTCTTTGAAAGTATGAGGTATTTCAGGCAAAGGATCGACCTAGATCACTACATTTGCAGAAAGATGGACTTTTGTACACATTGTTTTAAGCCCAAATAATAAGACAAACAATCAAACATGAGAAAAATATTTGCAGAAATGGTAGACGTGGGTCTAAGTAGTAACTCTGAAAAGGGCTCAACTGAGGACGAATGAAATGCATTAAAGACCGAAAAAATGAAAGATGGAAAAGAAATTCTAGGCTATAGGGAATAAGCCACCCGAAAACCTTGAATCACTGAAGAAATTTTGGAGTCGATGGATCAGAGGAGAAGGCAAAAAACGATCAGGATGAATCAGGAAGAGAGCAATCCGGAATATTTAGAAATCAAATAAACAGGAAATGCAAAGAAGCAAAAGAAAGATGGCTACAAGAAAAGTGTGATGAAGTAGGAAAGGAAATAGCCATACGTAAAGTAGACGTGGCATATGGGAAGATCAAACAGAATTTTGGAGAAATGAAGAAAAGAGGTGTGAACACTAAAGCTGCCGATGTGAAACCTCTTCTAAGTTTAGAAGATAGAGCTAACTGATAGGAGGAATACATAGAGAAACTGTATGATGGAGATGATTTGAACAACAGTACATTGTAAAAAGATGTTGATATCGACATTGATGACTTAGGTGATTCTGTTTTGAGGACAGAATTTGATGTAGCTTAGAATGATTTGAAATTGAATAAGGTAGTTGGAATTGGTAAGATTCCTGTAGAACTTCTAAAGTTCCTAGGAGAAAAAGGAACAGAAAGATTATTCAAACTTATATCAGAAATTTATGAAACAGGAGAGATTCCAACTGATTTTAATAAAAGTATAATTTCACACTTCCTAAGAAAGCAAAGGCTGACAGATATGAGAATTATCTCACTATAAGTCTAACATCAAATGCTTCAAAATTGCTGACCAGAATAATATACATAAGAATGGAAAGTATACTAGATGTGATAGTAGGTGAAGATCAGTTTGGGTTCAGAAAAAATCGTGGTACAAGAGAAGCGACTCTGGCGTTAAGACTAATACTTGAAGGGCGGATCAAGAAGAACAAAGAAACTTTTATAGTGTTTGTTGATTTAGAAAAAGCTATTGACAATGTTTACAATTTTAAAGAAGTTAGGACTGAAATACTGAGATAGAAGAATACTTTATAATCTGTATAAGCATCAAGTGGCTATAATAAAAGTAGAGAACCATGAGAGACAGGCATCAGTTAAAAAGGGTGTGAGAGAAGGTCGTAGTCTATCTCTATTAATATTCAATTTGCTGATGACAGTCTTCTTAGCAGAACAGGTTGAGGATATTGAGAAGTTATTGAATATCAAGAACAAAATATTGAGGGAAGATTTTGGACTAAATATAAACCAAAGCGAGACAAAAGTGAGTAAATGTAGCAGAAATGATACCAATACTATTAGATTAAATATTTAAATAGGGTTAGATCCAACAGCAGAAGTTAGTGAATTTTGTTACTTAGGAAGTAAAATTACAACCGATGGCCGAAGCAGGAATGAATTAAAAGCAGAATAGCATTAGCGAAAAGAGCTTTCATGAAAAAGAGAAATCCTTGAGTTTCAAATATTGATCTAGGAATAAGAAAGAAACTTTTAAAATTCCATGTGTGGATTTTTTTTTTAACTGCTTTAAGTCTCTTTTTAACATCGAGGTCTTTAGAGACGGGAAAGGATGGGGGGCAAGGAATGGGAAGGAATTCGCCCATGGCCTTTTTGAAGGAAGCACCGCACTTTATGGTAGCGAAACATGGATTTTAGGAATACCAGACAGAAGGAAAATTGAAGCATTTGAAATGTGGTGACACAGAAAGATGCTGAAAATTAAGTGGATGTATAAAGTAAGAAATGAACGAGTTTTGGAAATGATGGGCGAGGAATGAATTTTGTGTAAAAGTATTACAGAAAGAAGAGACAGGCTGGTCGGTCATATTTTGAGACATGCAGGATTGATTAATTGGTTGGTGGAGGGAACAGTCGAATGTAAGAACTGCAGAGGAAGACAGAGATTAGAATATATGAAGCAGATATACGTGGGTTTTAAGGGATATTTTGAAATGAAAAGGCTAGCACAAGATAGGAAGGGATGAAGGTCTAATACTGGCGAATTATGTTATAGGTTTTCATTATAAGTGATGTTTTAAATTTTACTTTAAAACTCTCCTCACTTTGAAAGTTAGTGATACTTAGAATCAAAACTCACATATTACTACCGTTTTACTAGTATGATATGTGCTCACAGATGTATTTATTATTCAAATAAAGAGGATTTAGGCTCCGCATGCAGAATCAAAATGTTAAAGGTGGCATAAACAAATAAAAATGTAACTGAACTCAGTAACCACAAATTTATGAGTAGTAATATTAAAGAAACAATACAGCCTCATAATTTTACACCTAAGAACTATATACTTGCAACTGTTAATTATATAGTTATACTTATGAAAATCAATAAAAAAGATTATATAATACAAGATTGCAGTATTGCAAGGAACAAAACAATTTAGTTCTTTGGCATGGCAAAAATCACGATTGACTTCACTTTAGATAACGTGTTTAAAAAGTTCTTAATTAGTGCCATTATACCCAATGGAACAAATATGATAACAGACTGAAAAATACTGGCTATTAATTTAACTGTGCAATAAATAATTTATTAGTCTACAGAACTAAATTTGGTTTTACCTACAAACAGTTAAATTAATTGTACACAATCTGCAACGGGGTTTATTTCTGATAAACAGATTAACCAATAAGCATAATATTATATATAAACACGTTTTTATTGAAAGATAAGGTTATGAGACAAATATATTGAAATTCCTGTGAGCCAATGCAGTGAATAAGACTATTAATTTTTGTAGTTACACAAGTTACCCAAAGAAAAATTAGCAATTAATGAATCTCCAGGAACCATTGCTACAAGAATAATTGAAAGTTAGCAAAATTTTCAAGTCATTGCAAAATGAATAAGAAATGCCTAACCAGCAGAAATAAAATTACAATTGTTACAAGTAAAAACAACGTTAGTAATATTAGTATATTTATGAACTAATGTAATCATTCAAAAAAAGATAAAAAATCTAAACCTATAAGACAGAGTGTTTAGCTACTCTAAAGTTTCTGGTATATTTACAAATATCAAACAACTTCAAAACTTTAGATAGTAAAGATGAATGAAAGATTATTCAAACGAATTAAATCTCTGATGTAGAAAACTCATATAAAGGAAACATATTATATGAAGCTATCGACAAAATAGACTGGACAAAATCCATTAAATGTATTTCTGATCATATGGAATATTCATGTTAATAAATTTTGTGAAAACTATAATCGATTTTGAAAATACTATCCATTACATAGGACAAATGTATGAGTTATCACTTAATTACCTCTTTTTTATAGACCAAAATCTGTCTATAGCTCTACACAACATAAGTGGTAAGTTTTTTGATGAACATTTATGACAACAGACCAGGAAAACCATATTCCAAAAATACTTAAAGACAACTGAATTCAATGAGTTTCAGTTCAGTCACACATTTTAAAGTGGTGCTACTTGGTGAACCCTCAGATGTTTCTTAAGAGTTCCAGACTCCGTAAATGTTTTATCACATACATGACACGTGTACGGCCGCACTCCTGTGTGTCTTCTCTTGTGCGCTACGAGAGAACTGGACGCCGTAAGCGACCGACCACACACATCACAACAAAAACGACTCTCACCAGTGTGTTTCCTCCTGTGAATTTTAAGTCCAGCAGATTGTGCAAACAAATTTCCACAAATATCACAGAGAAAAGGCTTTTTACCAGTATGACTCATTTTATGAGCTTTAAGTCTGCAGGATTCTACAAAAGATTTGCAACAAACGTCACAACTGAATGGTCGCTCGCCAGTGTGCAATCTGTTATGTCTCTTAAATTGACTGGACAACCTAAATGATTTACCACAAACTTTACACCCAAACGGTCGTTCGCCAGTGTGAAGTCTGTAATGATCTTTCAAGTGGTGGGACTCCGTAAATGATTTATTACACACTTGACAAACGAACGGCCGTTCTCCCGAATGAATTCTCTGGTGACTTTTGAAGTTACCACTCTGCGCAAACATTTTTCCACAGACTTCACAAGCATAGGGTCTTTCTCCAGTATGAATTCTCATATGTTGCACAAGGGAGTTACTGTGAATAAATGCTCTCCCACAAACTTCACATTTGTATGGCTTTTCTCCAATATGAATTTTTGTATGTAGCCTAAGGGTACCTCTTTGACGAAACACTTTCCCACAGACTTCACAACCGTAAGGCCGTTCTCCGGTATGTATTGTCGCGTGTCTTACAAAAGAACTTCTCGTTCTAACAACTTTCCCACATACTTCACATGTGAATAGCGGTTTATCCCTAACAGTTTTAACAGAACGAGGTTTAATAAACCGTTTTTCACAAAGTTCATCCTTAAAAAGCTTTTTGCCTGTGTGATTTCTCTTGTGCTTTTCAATTGAGTTATAATTTGTAGGAGACTGCATACACTTAATACATTCCAATTGCTCCATTGAAAGATGAGTTTTAAGACTATACGAATCGATAAAATAATTTCCACAGGTATTACGGACAAATGAAATACAGTCCGCGGTGTTTTGATCTTCACTGCTATCCCTTGCTGCTCCAAATCTCAATTCACAGATGTGATTGATATTGTGGCGATTATCAAGCCTGAAAAAAATTATGAGTAATTTAAAAATAAATGTAATGTGCATATAAAGTAAAAAAATAAAAACAATTAAAATCTGCCACTGATTATTTAAAAATTATTTACTATCATTTTATGGCTGACTGTCAAAATCCTTCGAAAGATCTAGTGCTACGCTATCAATTTGCCTCCCTTGTCTATTTAATCCGAAATATCTTGCATATAGACTACTAACACAGATTAGCACGAATATTTTTGTGTAAGTGCTTGTTGCTGACATGAAATCCGTTTAAATTCCCCACAGATTGTCCTGACGTGTTTCTATATCAGTCTTGCCATTAATTTACTAAACACTGATATTAAACTGTAAACTTGTAAAGGATTGTTAGAAACAAGCCTATACTTTAGTTGTAGTGGGATAAGTAATCGTTAAAACTATTTTTTTTTTAACAAATTATTCAGTAAAGAAGATTTTTGGCAGTTTCAGTAGAAATTAACGATGATGAAATTGTGAGTATACTTTGAAAATAGAAAAAAATTACCTTGTTTTTGAAGATGTAGAACAAACATCTGAAGTAAAGCTGTTGTATTCATGGGACCGAAGTTGGTTTACATCTTCAAACAGTTCATAACAGCTGATACACATATACTGTGGGCAGGACGCCGCTGAGACATGTGTGAACACGTGCTTCACTAGATCGCACCGAGACGGAAATGTCTCAGGGCAGAACGCACATGCAAGTCGAAACAGTGTCGTCGACCCCAAACAAATGTTGCTGTTGTGAAGATATGTATGAACTGACGACATCAGCGTATTACGGGATGTATAGCCGCATTCGTCACAGATGTACTGCGGTGGATTTAGGTTTCTGTAATGGATGAAAATGTGCGCTATCAACAATTTCCGTGTGAAGAACATTTTTAAGCACACACCACATATAAACGGCGCTGGCTTGATGGTTGATGCGCCGCAGCTATTGTGTTCACAAGACATGTTGACTCCAGAACAAACCGGAAGCGTGTGCAACTGTCTGTCCATGTTTGGAGAATTTTTCCACACTTTCTGATTCCTGACCACAGCACTGACAGTTGAGTTCTATTGGAAAAGAAATATATATTTTAGTTACTTCGTGCATAAATGATAAGTAACATGCATGCAATAATCACAGCATATATATTTCAAATAAAGATGGTAATAAAATCATAACAAAAATTTCTTGTATAATCCAGATTTTTTATTTAATTTATTTATTTCGGTTTGCATCTCACTTCGAAATACAACATATTCTACGGGTATTAGAGCGACAGATATTGTTGCTATATACTCTTATACTAGTTATATACCTACAAAACTGTAAACGAATTTATATACAAAATAAAAAGCAATATGTTACCATCAACAATTTTATGAGTACATTAACAATACTAAAAAAGAATTCTTATGTGATAGTGAGAATTTTTTTTAATTTGATCGAAAAATAGTTTTATGGTAGTGTAAATCAAAATATGAATACGCCTAGTGAATATTCCTTGCGACTTCGTAGTGATGTGAGAAAGCAAATGGGTACAGTACTTCCAATACACCGGTAGTACTGCGGAATGAATTGTTTATTGGTATAACTATAATGCTAAATATATCGTCAATTTCAATAGTCAATAAAAGTGAAACAAGAATACCGGTATAAAAACCTTGATAGTCATTCAGGTTGTACTGTTGTGCGATAGATAGAACGTACATTCCAAAACAATGTGAATTGGAAAACAGCTGAACAAGTGAAAACTTTTGTATCCAGTCTCACTACTCATGTGATGCAATGTTCCAACTATTTCTTTCCTTATTTAATTTCTTCATATCAATACTCCAGATACAATGTATGTACATAATTATCTCTTTTATATATTCTATTCTTTTCCAGCTTCTAAGCAATGGAGAATCATTCTGCTCACCATATGACACGTAAACCGCGATTTTTTTTTTTAAAAAAAGATCGTTTATAATTCCAGTTGGAAAATTGGTAAAACAAGCAATCACACTAATATACAGAATCGTGGCTTCGTGGTTCAGAAGGAATTAAAAGAATAATTTAAACAAAAAACTGTAAGAAGGAAGTATGTCCAAATCATATAAACCTATGTGATTCAGTGCATGGCAAACACATAAAAGGCAAACAGTAGCCAGGCAATTACTTTTCATAAAAATTAAATTAATTTGTTTTGCAGTTAAACACCCTGTCCATAATTTTGGTGTAAAATGAAAATATTTTGTCCGCAAGTTCTTGTTGGCCAAGTATGCCAGGGCGAAGAGAGACGACCCTCAACACCCAAATGTCTGACCTTGAGAGAAGTCGCAGAATTGGTGTGTTCGAAATCGGTGCATCATATCGTGAAATCTCCCGGAGAATTGGCCGTAGTGCAATGTCAGTGTAGAGACTTGATACACAGTGGATGAAAGAAGATCCGTACATGATAACAGGACGTAGAGACCGTCAAATTGCGTGGGTGGTTAGTTCTGGCACTATGGTGACTGCAGGCCACATTCAATTGCTTGAAGCTTGGTTACACTCTCTGACCCCCTATGCAATGTATTTCATTAACAAAGATGCATTTATGGCATTTTTGATTCAGAAAAAGCTTCTGACAATATTAAATGTGACAAGATATTCAAAATTTTAAAGAAGTCAGTTTTATGTCAATTAAAAATGGTGTGATACAAGGTTGAAGTCTATCTAAAGGAAACAATAAAGGAAGTAAAAGAAAAATTTGAATGTGAAAATCAGTATGCATGCTACGATTTGCTGATGACATTTTTCTGTTAGCAGAACGGACTGAAGATACTAAGAAGATACTGAACGCCGTGAATAAATTACAAAGGGAATATTTTGGACTAACTGCAAACCAAAGCAAGATAAAAGTGACGAAATGCCACTAATAGTATATCAAATAGAAGAAGAGGATCGGATGCGATAGAAGTAAATAAATTGTGCTACTCAGAAAGTAAAATTACAACTGTTGGCTGAAACAGAATGTTAAAAGCAGAATAGCGCTGGCGAAAACAACTTTCATGAAGAAAAGTAATCTTTTAGTTTGAAATATTGATATAAGACTCAGAAAGACCTTTTAAAACTCTATGAGGGAAACACAGCACTTTATGGTAGCGAAACAAAGACATTGCGAATAACAGAAGAAAGTAAAATTGAAGCATATGAATTCTGGCGCTATAAAAGGAAGATGGAAATTAAGTGGACAGACAAAGTAGGAAATGAACGACTTTTGGAAACGATGGATGAGAAAAGAAGTTTGTGGAAGAAGCTTACAGAAAGAAGAGACAGGCTGGTAGGTCATATTTTGAGACATGCTGGATTGGTTAATTTGTTAGTAAAGGAAAGAACTGTGGAGGTAGATAAAGATGATTACCCAGCGGCCAGCGGGAGCTTATGAGGCCCACTGTCGAAGCTGCTCTCTCATAGACCACCACATCGCTTAGGGCCCATATGAGGCCCGCAACGGGCAGCTGCGTCTCGGCTGTGTTGCAAAAACTAATATTCCTGACACATATACTGGATAGGAGAAGTCAGGGACTTGACATACTATTTAAATTATTTCCAATACTTTACAGTTCGGATCTCGCCATAGAAACAAAACTCCGTATATACAAGTCGATCAACCTCCCCTTCATCCTATATGGATGCCAGGTGCCGGAAACGGCAACAAAAACTAAAACTGTTTACCTCCAAAGACTGCAGAATCGATGCCGACAGGTAATACTGCGGGCACGAAGGTACGCAGCGACTGCCCTCATACAGGAACAGGCAAATGTAACCCGACGATATACGTGGAAATATTCAAGCAAACTGAAAAATTCTACAAAAGAGTAGAAAAATTCAGAGGAACTGACGAAAGGCTCAATACCCTTGGTACAATAATACCAAGGCATTGGCACACTTATAAAGTGCCACTAAGCACCACGTATCAGCCAGAATAGAACTCATATGACCATAAGAAAACTGTAGGCGTATTCCACATAAGGTCGTCTTTGACGAACCGCAGTCATGTTTTTCTCTCAAAGGGCAAGAAAAAGAGTCCCCAGGACCAACCCATCCCAAACATAGAGATACGTAGAGCTACACAGGTAGCGGGACTTTCACAAACACGACGTTGAGGAGAAGAGAGACACACAAAAAAAGGCGCCCATGCCTAACGCTCTGCTGTTGCATTTCTTGGGTGATATATCTTATCAGTCTGATTCACTAAGTCTGCTGCGATTCTTATCAGTCTGATTCACTAAGTCTGCTGCGATTCTTATCAGCCTGATTCACTAAGTCTGCTGCGATTCTTATCAGTCTGATTCACTAAGTCTGCTGTGATTCTTATCAGTCTGATTCACTAAGTCTGCTGTGATTCTTATCAGTGTGATTCACTAAGTCTGCTGTCATTCTTATCAGTCTGATTCACTAAGTCTGCTGTGATTCCTATCAGCCTGATTCACTAAGTCTGCTGCGATTGTTATCAGTCTGATTCACTAAGTCTGCTGTGATTCTTATCAGTCTGATTCACTAAGTCTGCTGTGATTCTTATCAGTCTGATTCACTAAGTCTGCTGCGATTCTTATCAGTATGATTCACTAAGTCTGCTGTGATATCTTATCAGTCTGATTCACTGAGTCTGCTGTCATTCTTATCAGTCTGATTCACTAAGTCTGCTGTGATTCTTATCAGTCTGATTCACCGTGTCTGCTGTGATTCTCATCAGTCTGATTCACTAAGTCTGCTGTGATTCTCATCAGTCTGATTCACTAAGTCTGCTGCTATTCTTATCAGTCTGATTCACTAAGTCTGCTGCGATTCTTATCAGTCTGATTCACTAAGACTGCTGCGATTCTTATCAGTCTGATTCGCTAAGTCTGCTGCGATTCTTATCAGTCTGATTCACTAAGTCTGCTGCCATTCTTATCAGTCTGATTCACTAAGTCTGCTGTGATTCTTATCAGTCAGATTCACTAAGTCTGCTGTGATTCTTATCAGTGTGATTCACTAAGTCTGCTGTCATTCTTATCAGTCTGATTCACTAAGTCTGCTGTGATTCTTATCAGTCAGATTCACTAAGTCTGCTGTGATTCTTATCAGCCTGATTCACTAAGTCTGCTGTGATTGTTATCAGTCTGATTCACTAAGTCTGCTGTGATTCTTATCAGTTTGATTCACTAAGTCTGCTGTGATTCTTATCAGTCTGATTCACTAAGTCTGCTGCGATTCTAATCAGTATGATTCACTAAGCCTGCTGTGATTCTTATCAGTCTGATTCACTAAGTCTGCTGCGATTCTTATCAGTCTGATTCACTAAGTCTGCTGCGATTCTTATCAGTCTGATTCACTAAGTCTGCTGTGATTCTTATCAGTCTGATTAACTAAGTCTGCTGCGATTCTTATCAGTCTGATTCACTAAGTCTGCTGTGATTCTTATCAGTCTGATTCACTAAGTCTGCTGTGATTCCTATCAGCCTGATTCACTAAGTCTGCTGCGATTCTTATCAGTCTGATTCACTAAGTCTGCTGTGATTCTTATCAGTCTGATTCACTAAGTCTGCTGCGATTCTTATCAGTCTGATTCACTAAGTCTGCTGTGATTCTTATCAGTCTGATTCACTAAGGCTGCTGCGATTCTTATCAGTTTGATTCACTAAGTCTGCTGTGATTCTTATCAGTCTGATTCACTAAGTCTGCTGTGATTCTTATCAGTCTGATTCACTAAGTCTGCTGTGATTCTTATCAGTGTGATTCACTAAGTCTGCTGTCATTCTTATCAGTCTGATTCACTAAGTCTGCTGTGATTCTTATCAGCCTGATTCACTAAGTCTGCTGTGATTGTTATCAGTCTGATTCACTAAGTCTGCTGTGATTCTTATCAGTTTGATTCACTAAGTCTGCTGTGATTCTTATCAGTCTGATTCACTAAGTCTGCTGCGATTCTAATCAGTATGATTCACTAAGTCTGCTGTGATTCTTATCAGTCTGATTCACTGAGTCTGCTGTCATTCTTATCAGTCTGATTCACTAAGTCTGCTGTGATTCTTATCAGTCTGATTCACTAAGTCTGCTGCGATTCTCATCAGTATGATTCACTAAGTCTGCTGTGATTCTTATCAGTCTGTTTCACTGAGTCTGCTGTCATTCTTATCAGTGTGATTCACTAAGTCTGCTGTGATTGTTATCAGTCTGATTCACTAAGTCTGCTGCGATTCTTATCAGTCTGATTCACTAAGTCTTCTGCGATTCTTATCAGTCTGATTCACTAAGTCTGCTGTGATTCTTATCAGTCTGATTAACTAAGTCTGCTGCGATTCTTATCACTCTGATTCACTAAGTCTGCATTGATTCTTATCAGTCTGATTCCCTAAGTCTGCTGCGATTCTTATCAGTCTGATTCACTAAGTCTGCTGTGATTCTTATCAGTCTGATTCACTAAGTCTGCTGCGATTCTTATCATTCTAATTCGCTAAGACTGCTGCGATCTTATCAGTCTGATTCACTAAGTCTGCTGTGATTCTTATCAGTCTGTTTCACTGAGTCTGCTGTCATTCTTATCAGTCTGATTCACTAAGTCTGCTGTGATTCTTATCAGTCTGAATCACTGTGTCTGCTGTGATTCTTATCAGTCTGATTCACTAAGTCTGCTGCGATTCTTATCAGTCTGATTCACTAAGTCTGCTGCGATTCTTATCAGTCTGATTCACTAAGTCTGCTGTGATTCTTATAAGTCTGATTCACTAAGTCTGCTGCGATTCTTATCAGTCTGATTCACCAAGTCTGCTGTGATTCTTATCAGTCTGATTCACTAAGTCTGCTGCGATTCTCATGAGTATGATTCACTAAGTCTGCTGTGATTCTTATCAGTCTGTTTCACTGAATATGCTGTCATTCTTATCAGTCTGATTCACTAAGTCTGCTGTGATTCTTATCAGTCTGATTCACTGTGTCTGCTGTGATTCTTATCAGTCTGATTCACTAAGTCTGCTGCGATTCTTATCAGTCTGATTCACTAAGTCTGCTGCGATTCTTATCAGCCTGATTCACTAAGTCTGCTGCGATTCTTATCAGTCTGATTCACTAAGTCTGCTGTGATTCTTATCAGTCTGATTCACTAAGTCTGCTGTGATTCTTATCAGTGTGATTCACTAAGTCTGCTGTCATTCTTATCAGTCTGATTCACTAAGTCTGCTGTGATTCCTATCAGCCTGATTCACTAAGTCTGCTGCGATTGTTATCAGTCTGATTCACTAAGTCTGCTGTGATTCTTATCAGTCTGATTCACTAAGTCTGCTGTGATTCTTATCAGTCTGATTCACTAAGTCAGCTGCGATTCTTATCAGTATGATTCACTAAGTCTGCTGTGATTCTTATCAGTCTGATTCACTGAGTCTGCTGTCATTCTTATCAGTCTGATTCACTAAGTCTGCTGTGATTCTTATCAGTCTGATTCACTGTGTCTGCTGTGATTCTCATCAGTCTGATTCACTAAGTCTGCTGTGATTCTCATCAGTCTGATTCACTAAGTCTGCTGCTATTCTTATCAGTCTGATTCACTAAGTCTGCTGCGATTCTTATCAGTCTGATTCACTAAGACTGCTGCGATTCTTATCAGTCTGATTCACTAAGTCTGCTGCGATTCTTATCAGTCTGATTCACTAAGTCTGCTGCCATTCTTATCAGTCTGATTCACTAAGTCTGCTGTGATTCTTATCAGTCAGATTCACTAAGTCTGCTGTGATTCTTATCAGTGTGATTCACTAAGTCTGCTGTCATTCTTATCAGTCTGATTCACTAAGTCTGCTGTGATTCTTATCAGTCAGATTCACTAAGTCTGCTGTGATTCTTATCAGCCTGATTCACTAAGTCTGCTGTGATTGTTATCAGTCTGATTCACTAAGTCTGCTGTGATTCTTATCAGTTTGATTCACTAAGTCTGCTGTGATTCTTATCAGTCTGATTCACTAAGTCTGCTGCGATTCTAATCAGTATGATTCCCTAAGCCTGCTGTGATTCTTATCAGTCTGATTCACTAAGTCTGCTGCGATTCTTATCAGTCTGATTCACTAAGTCTGCTGCGATTCTTATCAGTCTGATTCACTAAGTCTGCTGTGATTCTTATCAGTCTGATTAACTAAGTCCTGCTGCGATTCTTATCAGTCTGATTCACTAAGTCTGCTGTGATTCTTATCAGTCTGATTCACTAAGTCTGCTGTGATTCCTATCAGCCTGATTCACTAAGTCTGCTGCGATTCTTATCAGTCTGATTCACTAAGTCTGCTGTGATTCTTATCAGTCTGATTCACTAAGTCTGCTGCGATTCTTATCAGTCTGATTCACTAAGTCTGCTGTGATTCTTATCAGTCTGATTCACTAAGGCTGCTGCGATTCTTATCAGTTTGATTCACTAAGTCTGCTGTGATTCTTATCAGTCTGATTCACTAAGTCTGCTGTGATTCTTATCAGTCTGATTCACTAAGTCTGCTGTGATTCTTATCAGTGTGATTCACTAAGTCTGCTGTCATTCTTATCAGTCTGATTCACTAAGTCTGCTGTGATTCTTATCAGCCTGATTCACTAAGTCTGCTGTGATTGTTATCAGTCTGATTCACTAAGTCTGCTGTGATTCTTATCAGTTTGATTCACTAAGTCTGCTGTGATTCTTATCAGTCTGATTCACTAAGTCTGCTGCGATTCTAATCAGTATGATTCACTAAGTCTGCTGTGATTCTTATCAGTCTGATTCACTGAGTCTGCTGTCATTCTTATCAGTCTGATTCACTAAGTCTGCTGTGATTCTTATCAGCCTGATTCACTAAGTCTGCTGTGATTGTTATCAGTCTGATTCACTAAGTCTGCTGTGATTCTTATCAGTTTGATTCACTAAGTCTGCTGTGATTCTTATCAGTCTGATTCACTAAGTCTGCTGCGATTCTCATCAGTATGATTCACTAAGTCTGCTGTGATTCTTATCAGTCTGTTTCACTGAGTCTGCTGTCATTCTTATCAGTCTGATTCACTAAGTCTGCTGTGATTCTTATCAGTCTGATTCACTGTGTCTGCTGTGATTCTTATCAGTCTGATTCACTAAGTCTGCTGCGATTCTTATCAGTCTGATTCACTAAGTCTGCTGCGATTCTTATCAGCCTGGTTCACTAAGTCTGCTGTCATTCTTATCAGTCTGATTCACTAAGTCTGCTGTGATTCTTATCAGTCTGATTCACTAAGTCTGCTGTGATTCTTATCAGTTTGATTCACTAAGTCTGCTGCTGATTCTTATCAGTCTGATTCACTAAGTCTGCTGTCATTCTTATCAGTCTGATTCACTAAGTCTGCTGTGATTCTTATCAGCCTGATTCACTAAGTCTGCTGTGATTGTTATCAGTCTGATTCACTAAGTCTGCTGTGATTCTTATCAGTTTGATTCACTAAGTCTGCTGTGATTCTTATCAGTCTGATTCACTAAGTCTGCTGCGATTCTCATGAGTATGATTCACTAAGTCTGCTGTGATTCTTATCAGTCTGTTTGACTGAGTCTGCTGTCATTCTTATCAGTCTGATTCACTAAGTCTGCTGTGATTCTTATCAGTCTGATTCACTGTGTCTGCTGTGATTCTTATCAGTCTGATTCACTAAGTCTGCTGCGATTCTTATCAGTCTGATTCACTAAGTCTGCTGCGATTCTTATCAGCCTGATTCACTAAGTCTGCTGCGATTCTTATCAGTCTGATTCACTAAGTCTGCTGTGATTCTTATCAGTCTGTTTCACTAAGTCTGCTGTGATTCTTATCAGTGTGATTTACTAAGTCTGCTGTCATTCTTATCAGTCTGATTCACTAAGTCTGCTGTGATTCCTATCAGCCTGATTCACTAAGTCTGCTGCGATTGTTATCAGTCTGATTCACTAAGTCTGCTGTGATTCTTATCAGTCTGATTCACTAAGTCTGCTGTGATTCTTATCAGTCTGATTCACTAAGTCTGCTGCGATTCTTATCAGTATGATTCACTAAGTCTGCTGTGATTCTTATCAGTCTGATTCACTGAGTCTGCTGTCATTCTTATCGGTCTGATTCACTAAGTCTGCTGTGATTCTTATCAGTCTGATTCACTGTGTCTGCTGTGATTCTCATCAGTCTGATTCACTAAGTCTTCTGTGATTCTCATCAGTCTGATTCACTAAGTCTGCTGCTATTCTTATCAGTCTGATTCACTAAGTCTGCTGCGATTCTTATCAGTCTGATTCACTAAGACTGCTGCGATTCTTATCAGTCTGATTCACTAAGTCTGCTGCGATTCTTATCAGTCTGATTCACTAAGTCTGCTGCGATTCTTATCAGTCTGATTCACTAAGTCTGCTGTGATTCTTATCAGTCTGATTAACTAAGTCTGCTGCGATTCTTATCAGTCTGATTCACTAAGTCTGCATTGATTCTTATCAGTCTGATTCACTAAGTCTGCTGCGATTCTTATCAGTCTGATTCACTAAGTCTGCATTGATTCTTATCAGTCTGATTCACTAAGTCTGCTGTGATTCTTATCAGTCTGAGTCACTAAGTCTGCTGCGATTCTTATCAGTCTGATTTACTAACTCTGCTGCGATTCTTATCAGTCTGATTAACTAAGTCTGCTGTGATTCTTATCAGTCTGATTCACTAAGTCTGCTGTGATTCCTATCAGTCTGATTCACTAAGTCTGCTGTCATTCTTATCAGTCTGATTCACTAAGTCTGCTGTCATTCTTATCAGTCTGATTCACTTAGTCTGCTGCGATTCTTATCAGTCTGATTCACTAAGTCTGCTGCGATTCTTATCAGTCTGATTCACTAAGTCTGCTGCGATTCTTATCAGTCTGATTCACTAAGTCTGCTGCGATTCTTATCAGTCTGATTCACTAAGTCGGCTGCGATTCTTATAAGTCTGATTCACTAAGTCTGCTGTGATTCTTATCAGTCTGATTCACTAAGTCTGCTGCGATTCTTATCAGTCTGATTCACTAAGTCTGCTGTGATTCTTATCAGTCTGATTCACTAAGTCTGCTGCGATTCCTATCAGTCTGATTCACTAAGTCTGCTGTCATTCTTATCAGTCTGATTCACTAAGTCTGCTGTCATTCTTATCAGTCTGATTCACTTAGTCTGCTGCGATTCTTATCAGTCTGATTCACTAAGTCTGCTGCGATTCTTATCAGTCTGATTCACTAAGTCTGCTGCGATTCTTATCAGTCTGATTCACTAAGTCTGCTGCGATTCTTATCAGTCTGATTCACTAAGTCTGCTGAGATTCTTATCAGTCTCATTCACTAAGTCTGCTGTGATTCTTATCAGTCTGATTCACTAAGTCTGCTGTCATTCTTATCAGTGTGATTCACTAAGTCTGCTGTGATTGTTATCAGTCTGATTCACTAAGTCTGCTGCGATTCTTATCAGTCTGATTCACTAAGTCTGCTGCGATTCTTATCAGTCTGATTCACTAAGTCTGCTGTGATTCTTATCAGTCTGATTAACTAAGTCTGCTGCGATTCTTATCAGTCTGATTCACTAAGTCTGCATTGATTCTTATCAGTCTGATTCCCTAAGTCTGCTGCGATTCTTATCAGTCTGATTCACTAAGTCTGCTGTGATTCTTATCAGTCTGATTCACTGAGTCTGCTGTCATTCTTATCAGTCTGATTCACTAAGTCTGCTGTGATTCTTATCAGTCTGATTCACTAAGTCTGCTGCGATTCTTATCAGTCTGATTCACTAAGTCTGCTGCGATTCTTATCATTCTAATTCAGCTAAGTACTGCTGCGATCTTATCAGTGTGATTCACTAAGTCTGCTGTGATTCTTATCAGTCTGATTCACTGAGTCTGCTGTCATTCTTATCAGTCTGATTCACTAAGTCTGCTGTGATTCTTATCAGTCTGATTCACTGAGTCTGCTGCGATTCTTATCAGTCTGATTCACTAAGTCTGCTGTGATTCTTATCAGTCTGATTCACTGAGTCTGCTGTCATTCTTATCAGTCTGATTCACTAAGTCTGCTGTGATTCTTATCTGTCTGATTCACTAAGTCTGCTGCGATCCTTATCAGTCAGTTTAACTAAGTCTGCTGCGATTCTTATCAGTCTGATTCACTAAGTCTGCTGCGCTTCTTATCAGTCTGATTCACTATGTCTGCTGCGATTCTTATCAGTTTGATTCACTAAGTCTGCTGCGATTCTTATCAGTCTGATTCACTAATTATGTTGTGATTCTTATCAGTCAGCATCACTAAGTCTGCTGTACTTGTTATCTGTCAGTTTCACTAATTCTGCTTTGCTTCTTATCAGTCAGCATCACTAAGTCTGCTGCACTTCTTATCAGTCAGTATCACTAAGACTGCTGCACTTCTTATCAGTCAGCATCACTAAGTCTGCTGCACTTCTTATTAGTTAGAATCACTTAGTCTCCTGCACTTCTTATCAGTCAGTATCACTAAGCCCGCTGCACTTCTTAACAGTCAGTTTCACTAAGTCTGCTGCGATTCTTATCAGTCTGATTCACTAAGTCGGCTGCGATTCTTATCAGTCTGATTCACTGAGTCTGCTGTCATTCTTATCAGTCTGATTCACTAAGTCTGCTGTGATTCTTATCAGCCTGATTCACTAAGTCTGCTGCGATTCTTATCAGTCAGTTTAACTAAGTCTGCTGCGTAACTTATCAGACTTAGTGAAACTGACTGATAAGAATCACAGCAGACTAAGTGAATCAGACTTATAAGAATAGCAGCAGACTTAGTGAATCAGACTTATAAGAATCGCAACAGACTTAGTGAATTAGACTGATAAGAATCACAGCAGACTTAGTGAATCAGACTGATAAGTATCGCAGCAGACTTAGTGAATCACACTGATATGAATCGCAGCAGACTTAGTGATGCTGACTGATAAGAAGTGCAGCAGTCTTAGTGATACTGACTGATAAGTAACGCAGCAGACTTAGTGAAACTGACTGATAAGAAGTGCAGCAGACTTAGTAATGCTGACTGATAAGAAGTGCAGCAGTCTTAGTGATACTGACTGATAAGAAGTGCAGCAGACTTAGTGATGCTGACTGATAAGAAGCAAAGCAGAATTAGTGAAACTGACTGATAACAAGTACAGCAGACTTAGTGATGCTGACTGATAAGAAGTGCAGCAGTGTTATTGATGCTGACTGATAAGAAGCGCAGTAGACTTTGTGATACTGACTGATAAGACGTGCAGCAGACTTAGAGATACTGATTGATAAGAAACGCAGTAGACTTAGTAATACTGACTGATAAGACGTGGAGCAGACTTAGTGATACTGATTGATAAGATTCGCAGAAGACTTAGTGATACTGACTGATAAGAAGTGCAGCAGATTTAGTGATACTGACTGATAAGAAGTGCAACAGACTTAGTGATAGAGACTTATAAGAAGTGCAGCTGACTTAGTGAAACTGACTGATAAGAATCGCAGCAGACTAAGTTAATCAGACTGATAAGAATAGGAGCAGACTTAGTGAATCAGACTTATAAGAATCGCAGCAGACTTAGTGAATCAGTCTGATAATAATCACAGCAGACTTAGTGAATCAGACTGATAAGTATCGCAGCAGGCTTAGTGAATCACACTGATAAGAATCGCAGCAGACTTAGTGATGCTGACTGATAAGAAGAGCAGAAGTCTTAGTGAAACTGACTGATAAGAAGTGCAGCGGGCTTAGTGATACTGACTGATAAGAAGTGCAGGAGACTTAGTGATTCTAACTAATAAGAAGTGCAGCAGACTTAGTGATGCTGACTGATAAGAAGTGCAGCAGTCTTAGTGATACTGACTGATAAGAAGTGCAGCAGACTTAGTGATGCTGACTGATAAGAAGCAAAGCAGAATTAGTGAAACTGACTGATAACAAGTACAGCAGACTTAGTGATGCTGACTGATAAGAAGTGCAGCAGTCTTATTGATGCTGACTGATAAGAAGCGCAGTAGACTTTGTGATACTGACTGATAAGACGTGCAGCAGACTTAGAGATACTGATTGATAAGAAACGCAGTAGACTTAGTAATACTGACTGATAAGACGTGGAGCAGACTTAGTGATACTGATTGATAAGATTCGCAGAAGACTTAGTGATACTGACTGATAAGAAGTGCAGCAGATTTAGTGATACTGACTGATAAGAAGTGCAACAGACTTAGTGATAGAGACTTATAAGAAGTGCAGCTGACTTAGTGAAACTGACTGATAAGAATCGCAGCAGACTAAGTTAATCAGACTGATAAGAATAGGAGCAGACTTAGTGAATCAGACTTATAAGAATCGCAGCAGACTTAGTGAATCAGACTGATAATAATCACAGCAGACTTAGTGAATCAGACTGATAAGTATCGCAGCAGGCTTAGTGAATCACACTGATAAGAATCGCAGCAGACTTAGTGATGCTGACTGATAAGAAGAGCAGAAGTCTTAGTGAAACTGACTGATAAGAAGTGCAGCGGGCTTAGTGATACTGACTGATAAGAAGTGCAGGAGACTTAGTGATTCTAACTAATAAGAAGTGCAGCAGACTTAGTGATGCTGACTGATAAGAAGTGCAGCAGTCTTAGTGATACTGACTGATAAGAAGTGCAGCAGACTTAGTGATGCTGACTGATAAGAAGCAAAGCAGAATTAGTGAAACTGACTGATAACAAGTACAGCAGACTTAGTGATGCTGACTGATAAGAAGTGCAGCAGTCTTATTGATGCTGACTGATAAGAAGCGCAGCAGACTTTGTGATACTGACTGATAAGACGTGCAGCAGACTTAGAGATACTGATTGATAAGAAGCGCAGTAGACTTAGTGATACTGACTGATAAGAAGCGCGACAGACTTAGTGATACTGACTGATAAGAAGTGCAGCAGTCTTAGTGATACTGACTGATAAGATGCGCAGAAGACTTAGTGATACCGACTGATAAGAAGTGCAGCAGACTTAGTGATGCTGACTGATAAGAAGTGCAACAGACTTAGTGATACAGACTTATAAGAAGTGCAGCAGACTTAGTGATGCTGACTGATAAGAAGTGCAGCAGAATTATTGAAACTGACTGATAAGAAGTGCAGCAGACATAGAGAAACTGACTGATAAGAAGCGCAGCAGACTTAGTGATGCTGACTGATAAGAAGCGTAGCAGACTTAGTGAAACTGACTGATAAGAAGTGCAGCAGACTTAGTGATGCTGACTGATAAGAAGTGCAGTAGACTTAGTGATACTGACTGATAAGAAGTCAAGCAGACTTAGTGATACTGACTGATAAGAAGCGCAGCAGACTTAGTGAAACTAACTGATAAGAAGTGCAGCAGACTTAGTGATGCCGACTGATAAGAAGTGCAGCAGACTTAATGATACTGACTGATAAGAAGTGCAGCAGACTTAGTGAAACTGACTGATAAGAAGCGCAGCATACTTTGTGATACTGTCTGATAAGAAATGCAGCTATTAGCGACTTAGAGTTATTAGAATAATTAGCAAATTAGATAATTTAGTAGTTAAGAGTGTTTAGCAGATTACAGCAATTAGCGACTGAGTATCATTAGCAACTTAGAATATTTAGCAACTTAGAGTAATTAGCAGCTTTGAATAATTAGTAGCTTCGATTAATTAGCACAATGGAGTAATTAACAGCTTAGAGTAATTAGAAGCATTGAGTAGTTAGCAACTTAGGGTACTTATCACCATATGAACTTTGAGTAATTAACCGCTCAAAGTAATTACAAACTTAGAGTTATTAGTGGCTTACACTTATTAGCAACTTTGTGTAACTAGTAGCCAAGAGTAATTAGTTATTGAGAGTAATTATAAGCTTAAAATAATTGGCAACATAGAGTAATTGGCATCTAAGAGTAATTTAAACTTAGCGTAATTAGTAGGTTAGTGTAATTAGCAACAACATTCATTACAGCAGCATAAACAGTACAAAAATTAATAGCACCTCTAACGCAGCAGAAACGAAATTAACAATACCGACAGCAGGATAGTTAATCAGTAGGTAGCTATAAATTAGACAGAAGCTATCAACTCAACGGCACAAAAGACGACACTGCCCTCATTGAAAGGAATAGCTTGAACAGTGGTAACCAGTTGTGCATCAGCGAATCAATGTCTAGACATTTCATCTACTACCAACTATTAAATGAGGGAGAAAGGGAAGGGGGGAGAAGAAGGAAAGAAAGTGAAAATGGGGAAGGGAAAAAGGAGGGAGAGGAAAGGAAGAAGAAAGGGAAAGAGAGGGAGGGAGGAAAGGGAAAAGGAGAGGAAAGAAAGGGAAAATGAGAGGAAAGAGAGGGAAAATGAGAGGAAAGAAAGGGAAGAGGGAGGAAAAAAGGGAAAAGGAGAGAAAAGAAAGGGAAAAGGAGAGGAAAGAAAGGGAAAAGGGAGGAAAAAATGAAGAAGAAAGGGAGAAGGAAGGAAAAAAAGAAGGCAGAAGGGGAAAAAGAAGTAGTTAGAGATAAAACAGAAGTGGTACCAACAGAAATAGACGAAGCATCAAAAAACAAAGTGAGAAAAAGAAGGGAAGGAGAGGGAGAAGAAAGAAAAGGAAAGAGGAGGGAGAAGAGGGAAGGGAGAAGAAGGGAAAGAGGGGGAGAAAATACCCACTTAATTGGCTTTTTTTTTTTTTTTTTTTTTTTTTTTTTTTTTTTAAGTTTTTGCGCGGGAAAAAATTTTGCGAGCGGGGGGTGTGGGGCAAAGGCAAATTCTGTTCCTTTTATCTTACCCCCCTCCCGAAAAATTTGTCTATCTGTCTAGGCATTCCCAACTACTTTTCATTTTTTTTTTTTTTCTTACCTTCTTACTACATTGCTAAGTACATTCTACACTTTTCCTAACCTCTGCACACGATACATTACACACACTTACTCACCATACAACTTATATATCTCTTACCATGTTATTTAGTATTTTCACAGAAACACATAACCTCACATTACACACGCAATAGTATTTCATTTTCTCACTCGCACATTTTATATTTTTGCATCAACACCTTACCTTTAAAATTTCATTTTCACACTTACTTACCAGCAAACTTAACCTCACTTGTATTTTCACTGTCTTACCTTTTCTTTCATTTTTACATCACTAGGTTATCTTCATATTTTAACCTAAAATTTCATTATATTCACACACCCTTTCCTTCTAAGTATCACTCAATATTTTATTTACACACCACTTGTTTACCTTACCTTCATTCAACGCTTGCTTATTCATTACTGTATAAATAGATTAACCTCTTACACTTCATTATATTCACACACGCTCTCCTTAAAAGTATCCTTCAATGCACACTTACTTACTTACCAAACACTTTATAGTTTTACTTTATTTGCACACACATATTATTGCAGTCTTACCTTTAAATTACATTCTTACCTTCCTTTAATTCAACGTTTGCTTATTAACTACTTTATATAATACCACTCGTTTTAAATTCACCACTTACACTCCACTATACTAACACACGTTTCACTGTTTCCTATCACTTCACACGATAACACTCTCAACTTAACATACCCCACATTTACTTACTTACCTCCATACATTAAGGATATAAATGGGTGGGTACACATTTACTCATGTATCTTTATTCATTACAAAAATTACAATATCATTTTTACAACTAAAAAAAAAAACAATTTCATCTTTCATGCTAAACGTTTCACTTCAAAACAAGTACATGTGATTTTCTGTCTGAAAAGAATTAATGCTCTAGGAAGATATGCTACTGGAAAAGCTTTAGAAAAATTCTCAGAAAAATGTAATATTTGTTTTGTAAAATAAAAACAGCTTGGCAGGAGAGCACGCAGCCTGGACCAGAGATCAGACAAGGCGTCCTCCAAGTGACAGCTGCCGTCTGAAACATTCAACCAACCACAGGTTTTTTTTTTCCCCACACATTGAAACAAGAACAAAAATATACACACACTCAACGTACTGTACTGAACCACTGTGAACCTTACCTCGCTCAGCACATCAGCTCGGTTCAAGCCTCACACACTGCATCCATCTCATTGTATAAATCTGTCTTTCACATTCCTTCCTTTGCTTTACACCAAACATACACACCTCTCTTATTTACAGCTTTTCTAATTTCCTGCACAAGGAACACCACATATTACTCACCACAAAAACAAAACCATCGTAACACTTTGCACTGATTTTCAAAACATGCCCATAGCTCCACACACTACTTACGTCACATACCAAACAAAGTTCAACCTACTTGCATATCAACTTTCCTTACTGACATCGTCACAGCCCTGAAACAAAAATCATCACATTTAACATTATTGTACCACACACACACAGGTGTAACTGTATTTCTTTCTTTTTAACCCCACACTCTACCCTCTGTACAATCTCACCACTCACCTTCCCACATATTTACACCTCACTCCTATATGCTTAAATACTTAGCACCACCTTCATTTCAATTACACATATTACATACCACTACATAAATCCACTATCACTCCATGCTATCACTTCCCACACGTTTGTATTACTTCCTCTTGACAGTTATACAACACATCACATTCTTCACAGAGTGTGCAGCCTGGACCAGAGTTTAAAGCTGATAGCTTGTCACTGACATCCCACAGCTTTCAGCCCTGCAACAAGAACAACACAAGTAACACCAGTCTCACCACTTACCTTACTTTTTGCACCACACCCTTAAATTACACACGTCACAAGCCAAGTGCACAGATTCAATTGCCTGCACTTTATCTGTGTAACTTGTCACATATGCTCAACACAGCGTGCAGCCACGTAGCTAAACAGAGGCTCCCATCTGAAACAAACACAAATATACACACTGTCAGTCAACACTAAATGCATATTAAGCCACACAACACAAACTACGTACCCACACCAGTCACAAATTGTCACATTTATTTTCCTCTTATGTAAACCTGTGTATTACTTCAACATACCTTCCCTCCTTTGCTTTATACCACACACATTTAATTTTTTTCCAAATTTTCTCTCTTCCTGCAAAATTCAAAATATATATTACTCTGCCAAAAAATAAACCCCCCTCACTACTAGACAAATAATATTCAAAATATACCCAAACCATATCATACCAAACAATATTCTTCCCTCATGTATTCAAATGCATCAGTTTTCTCTGCTCAAATCATCACAGAGCCCTGAAACAAACACATCAAATTCCTACACAAGTAACAAGCAATATTGCACCACACACATTAATCACAAATATTCTTCACCTCACCTCTGTTCACTTACCTGCACGAGTATTCCCTCAGCACACACATTTCTTTGCAACATATTTTATAAGCTTCTAAACATGACAACAGCACACCCCACAAATTCACTCCCATTCCTGTACAGACATACATCTGTCTTTCTATCACTTACTGTTCTCCACTCATTTGCATTCCTTTTGATTAAACACTCCTTTGCTTTATCTCACATGCACACCCCAAGTTATCCACTTCTTCTCACTCCCTGCAAAAAATTGAAATACATATCACTCTGCACAGAAACAAACTGTATCACTAAACAGATAAAATTCTATTAGTCTCCATTTTAAAAGATACACAAAGCTAAAAGAAAATTCAACCTTCATGTAGTAAGACACACCACTTATCCTGACTAACATCATCACAGCCCTGGAAAGAACAGAATCACATTTAACATTCACTAACAAACATACAATACTGTACTATACACATTAAACTGGTTTATTTTTAATGTCACCACCTACCTGCCCACATGTTAACACCACACAGTCATCTGCTTAAACATCCAACACCTAAATAACACACATTGCATACCACCCCATTAATTCACTATCACTCCCTGCTTTATGTCACTTCCACCTGTCCACATGTGTGTGTATTACTTTCCTACACACATTTCCTCTTGTCACTTGTACAACACACCACCTTCTTCACAGCTTCTGCTACACACAGCCCTGCAACAACAAACACACCACAAATAACACCAGTCTCTCCCCTCCCTCTGCACACTTACCTGCACAAATGTATTTCACACTACACCTAACACCATGCCTCAACACTCAACATACAAAAAATTACTCTCCACAAAAAGATAGTGGACCATGTATGCAGATTAGAAAAATTCCACCTCATCACAATTAAACAGTAGGCCCCCAGTAACTACATGTGTAGTGTTTCTAACACACAGTGTTACATCTTACCCTGAAATTAAAACAAACAAATCAAACCTATATGTAAATGACTTCCAACAGAAAAGAATTATTCTACCTATACTTACACATACAGAATCATACTTCGAATAAGAAAATACTAATTTCGTTTCCTCCAAAAACTGTCATTTCAAACATTTCATACCAAATGTACATCTACAAATTCATCTTCCATACACGTCTCCTATCATCCACCTGTACCTGTAAAAATAAAAACATTAAAACAATTATTCATTGGAAAAAAAATTAAAAATAGTTAAATATTAAGAACAAAATTTTTTCGCTGTACTCACTATCCGTATGATCAAATACGAGACACAGCAGTATCGATTACACCGACCGACTCGCGGTTACGCGGCAGTCCGCACTGTGAGGAATTTTTTTTTTTTTGGCCCGGGGCTCTCGGTTCTCGGCTGTGCGTTCTATCTGATAGCTAATACCATCACGTACATACACACACTGCTAAGAACATCGAGTAGGGAGCGTCCATATACTACGTGGTATCGTCTTCTAGACTACGCTGCGATACAGGGAAAAAGGGGGGGGGGATTCGGAATTACTCAGCCTACTCCCCTGGCGACAAAGTTACTAAACGTCAAAATGTTAACCACACCGCTCACATCAACAGAAATAATACTTTATAAACTGGATTATCACGGATTTAAGACTCAGGCTACTTCTATTCCATGCAAATAAATGCATTACCTTCTTTCACGGCAAGCTCAGAGGTCTTACTATGTACGGTTTTAAAACACTCACGAGGATAGAAATGAAAAATATTATGCCACATCTCATTTTATATGCAGTCGCTATATTCTACTGCAACGCGTGCCTCGTTTGACATCGAAACAAAAATTTCTATTCTCATTTTGAAAATACGTCAGTGGCTGCCGAAGCGACAAACACCTCCTCCTTTATTTCAGATAAAAAATAGTAAACTTAATTAGACAGACAATTTCACGACTCTGATAACCCGTCTATTTTGAATAGAGACTATTCTGAAAATTTTCAAAGGTAAAATACTAGTTTCGAAATACGGTACTAAAGAAAAACAAATTTCGACCAAAATTACTACCTTTCATTCGGTAGATCACGTCATAAAATGAATATTACACACGTAATGGAAATACTTTTTTTTTTCAAAAAATAAAAATAAGTTGCTCCGCTAGGAGATGTAGCCTATAGCAATGCTTCCGTGTGTTGGAGCTGCCACACACGGCGCCAGAGCTGACAATTTATTTATTTATTAAACTGAGTTATATAAGCTGTACGAAACTTTGTTACTACTGTCAGTGAAATGTAGTGGGACTCTCAGAACAAGAGGAATATTTTTTTTAAAAAAATACGACGCATTTGCCAGAGTAGCTGTTCAATTAAAATTTCGTTATCCGCATACGATTAAATGTAGGTACATAAAAAAATAACAATCAACTCGAAAGATATACATTTAACGATTAGTTAAATTTTAAGAACAAAATTTTCTCGATACAATTACTATCCATATCTTCGAATACAAAACGCAACGAACAGAGTTTCCGATTATAACCCGCCTTTAAACTTCCTTACCGGTTGTTTTAGACTAAATTATTCTATTTATCGAACACACCAAAATGTTCTACAAAGCTCTTGTCTACACACGCTCTCCTAAGAACATCGAGTAGGGAGCGTCCATAAACTACGTAGGGTTGGCTGCAACGCCACGCTGCGCTACGGGAGAAAGAGGGGGGGGCGGTTCCGAGCCAGGCCACGTATCTTTACATTCGTAACATTTTTCACAATAAAAATGAGGTACAGAACACAAAACAGCATGTGGATATTGATTTCATTTATTTCATTCATTTAATCATTTAATTAATTCCTTGTGGAATTTACAATAGTCTGACAATATAAAACAGTGCAAAATGTTTTCTGGAATCAAAATGGTAAAAAGCTACGAGCTACGTGAGGGGGAGGCCAAAATGTGGTTTAAGCTGCCGTTCATAATTCCAAGGAACTTACTCGATTCGGAGTTACGCAACGCAGGCAAATGTAATCGCACTGCACGGCGCGGCGGCTCCGATATCGAAAAAGTTACTAAACGTCGAAATGTTAAACCACACCGCTCACATCAAGAGAAATAATAAATTAAAAACTGGCTACTTTCATTCCATATATCTATAGTCCTTCCATTTTCCTTCATTCAATCGAAACCTACCCCATACACATTGATGTGATCAAGGCATAAAGCACCAATGTGTTACTTAGTGACCAGTAGCATTTGTGTAAGTTCTCAATAATATTTGTATCAAATGTCATCTATCCTTAAATGTTTTTTTCCCATTGAACTATTTTTGGGAAATATGGAAAATATGTTTAAAATAATTTGCATATATACTCATCTCTA
>JARYHS010010262.1:0-50001 GCA_031002005.1 Vandiemenella viatica
TGAAACATGTTTTCGCCCATGTTTCAGCTGTTTCGACTCCGTCATATGTTTGTGCATTTTGCTCTAACGTATTTGAAGATGAAGCCAAACTCTATATTCATAAATGCTCCAGCAAAGCTACAGAAGTAAGGTAAGTTAAGGCCTTCATTTCTTATACTGACAATGCCAATATTACAAAATTTGTTTTCAATTTATATGTAAATTTCTTGTTTCTTGTGACCAGTGGCAGATGCAGGATTTTGGTTTGTGGTGGGGGGGGGGGAGACCTTGACTCCAGCCTTGACTGCTGCCCTTAAAAAAACCGTAGAGCAAAAAAAAAAGAGGTCACCAAGTTCCCATGTTGTCGGGGTGACCTTGGCGGTTTTTTGGGGGGGGGCTTCAGCCCCCTAGCGCCCCCCCCCCCCCCCCGGATCCACCACTGCTTGTTACTATATCTTTTTCACTATAACTTCAGTTATTTACATTTAATTATCATCAGTTTAGACCATTGACAAGTTAATGGTTATTCCTACAAGTAACATACGGAAAATTTGTGTCTGTGCACTTGTTTCAGAGGTCTAGTGTTGGAAGTTATTAGTACACTACTATAATATAAACAAGCCTCACATATATTCTAAGAAACATGCAAAGCCAACTGTTGTTAGTTTAGGGTTACCAGACATCCCTGTTTGCTGGGGACAGTCCCCATATTTAGCTCTCTGTCCCCGGACAGATTTCGTCCCCGCAATGTCCCCGGATTTTTATTGTCGTACTCAGAAATTTAAAAAAAATAAATCAAGGGAGATATCTTTAAAAGCCCTAATTTGCTAATGCATTTGTTTAAAGCAAGAGATATGAAGCACACTTCTTTCCTTGTACGTTTCTAGGAAAGGGAGTGAGGCACTGGAATAAATTGCCAAGAGAAGTGATGAACAACTTACCGGAAACACTGAAAGAATTTAAAGTAAAAATTAGTAGAGGGAAAAAGTAGGTTGGAAGAGGAAAGGGAGGGAGTGTAGGGATATTGCCACGGGAGCGGGCGCTCCATCGCAATTTTATCAGTTATTATATATATTATTATAAAAAAAAATTACAAGGATACTGCGTCTTGGACACAACAGCTTTTCTGTGTGCAACATGGTTGTCTGTGATCCTCTTTTAAAATACAAAATATAAACAATATGTAGCTTTTAAGTTAACCCAACCTTTAATCATATCGTATAACTTATAAAGGTATAACGCGTCATTAGGACAAATGCCGAAAGCGTCCCCGGATTTTGGTGAAACAGTTGTGATGTGTCCCCGGATTTGGAGAAATAATTCTGGTAACCCTATGTTAGTTTATACTCATAGCTTAATTTGGCAGGAATAGCTAACCTGCATTGTCAACTAACCATATTTAACTTAGGAATTAACTAATCTCTTGAAAGCAGGGTCATCATATCAAAGGCAGTGTCATTATCGCCAGAAGAGGATTAGTATCTCTGAACAGGATCTAAGTTTGTTTTCAGTTATACAAATGATTCATCTGTTTGATATATTTATTCTTTTTCTTGACATCATAGCAGTAGTTTTTGAAAGGGAGAGATCTTTCAATAGTCACAGCTAATTAATGTCAATTACCACTATATTGTAAATTAGATCTTTTCTATTTCGTATTTATCTTTCGCATAGCACATTTTTTTATGCAGTTGAAATGTGCAGACTTCTGTTTTTGGGTTAAGATGGTTCTGCTTATAGTAAATAGCAAGATGTGAGAGCTATCACAAGTCTATCCTTGACAGTTTCAATTTTTTTGGTTGAGCAGCTAGATCAAGATCTCCAGCATAAATAAAGCACTCCTAATAATTGTCTAGAGGTTAATCATTTGTGTAGGTATTGAAGAGTGCTGCAGCAAATACACCACTAAAGAAGACTATTCATTGATTTATGTGGATGGCTTTTGATATTCTGAAAGCTGACAAAGACCTGCCTAGTACCAAGTTTTTTTTGTATGCTTCTTACATGCCAAAGCAACAAATGTACAGCTTCAATTCTATCATGAAATGGTATTTAAAAAATGGATAAAAGTTGAAATATGGAAATTGATAAACTGGAATCTCATATTGTCATAAAATTCTCTGTTTTGGATGGGTTCACTGGTAGCGGGAATTCATCGAAGGTTCCAGCTCTGTGTACCAGCAGCTCGTTGTGGTTACTGGCAGTCATCGAGGCAAATGCTGGATAGGTACCCAATATATACATTTCAAAAACAAATATACACTTAGTTGGAGATCATCAGACATGTTAAGAATGGATTTCGATTTCCTTCATAAATATTGAAGGGTACACACCATATATGTCTGTGGTATAGTTGTTTCTCAAAATGCACCCAAGTTTTTGAGACATTCACATGCAAATAAACAAAAAATTCCAAATGGTGTGTATATAGTAAATTATTGTCCCTGTGTTATCAAATGGCAGTGTGGTATATGTTATGGGGTGTTAGTTTTATAATTTTATGACCCGAGTTCAAATCCCCCACAGAATCAAACATTTTTATCCATTTTATGCTACTACATATTTCGAATGAAACATTATTAATTGCAGCTGTTTAAAACTAGTAGATTGGTACTAGAAAAGACAACTCAATTGTATTTACGAGAAAGATATTGGCCAGTGTTTCTTGGAAAGCAGAAGGAATTCTTTTCAGTGATTGTCATGAAAAAGGTTACACAATAACTGGTAAAGAAATTCCAGGGAAGTGACCTTAATTTACAGATTTGAGGTTTTCATAAAACAAGGAATTTTTCGTTGCTGATATTGACATTCATTTTTGTTGCTAATGTTTTGTAAACAGACATCATTCATCTTGATTTACTAAATTTACAATTCACGTATATTTCTTTGAAACAAGTTTATCTATATTGCATAACTTTTCCTTTGATACAGCACTTCTGTTTTTATGACAAATTACATATTTGGGCAATCAGTTTTGGTGCTTGTTTGTCGAAAATTTTACTTCCAGATGCAGTGCATGAATTATAACACTGCAGTATATGTGAAAAAATTACATCTTAAAGTTAAAAAACTAAAGATAGTTAAGAAATGTGTAATATTTTATCATTGCTTGTCATAGTGTAACTTTCCCTCTTTCCAGGGGATCTGGTGATGGTAAAAGTGGCATTCTTACTTACGTGCAGCAACTTTGTACAGCTGAGTATCAAAACAACAGTATAGAAGAGGATCTGAGCACTGCCAATAGTGACTATAAACACAAACAAATCTGTAAGGGAAATCAGTCGGATGAATTACTTGAATTACCTGAGACTTCACGTATGCTTTATTACTATCTTAAAAATCACAAAAGAGTATCTACTGGTGATTCCCAATTTTCTAGTGACATTTGTAAAAAATCTTATAAGCATTCTAATAGTCTTCAAGTGAATCAGAAGATGAACTCTGGTAAGCACTCATATTTTTGTGATGTGTGTGGGAGTTCTTTTACACTTTTAGGGAATCTCAAAACACATCAGAGGATTCATTCAGGTGAACGCCCATTTCCCTGTGTTGCGTGTGGAAAGTCTTTTATACAGTCTGGGGACCTTAAGAGGCATCAGAGTCTTCATTTGGGTGAGCGTCCTTTTTCCTGTGAATTTGTGGAAAATGTTTTGCACGGTCTGCTCATCTTAAAGAGCACTGGAGAATGCATTCTGGTGAACGACCATTTCCATGCGAAGTTTGTGGCAAATCTTTTTCACGGGCTGGGAATCTTAAGAGTCATCAGAGGATTCATTTGGATGAATGCCCATTTATTTGTGAAATATGTGGAAAATCTTTTAGGGAGGCTAGAAATCTTCAAGGTCATCAGAGAATTCATTCAGGCGACCGTCCCTTTTCTTGTGACATTTGTGGGAAGTCTTTTACATATGCTGGTGTTCTTAAAAACCATATGATTATACATTCTAGTCAACGTCCACTTTATTGTGAACTTTGTGGAAAATCATTTAAATGGCCTAATAATCTAAAAACACATCAGAAGCTTCATGAGTCATATGAGTCAATGCAGATTTTCTTGTGACTTATTTACAATAACATATACGTGACCTAGGAATCTTAAAAGTTATGAAAACATTCATTAAGGCGAATGAAAAATTTTGTGTTAAGTATTGGGATTTTTTTACATATTCAGTTGACCTTTATTAACATATGAAACACATACGTGTGAATGTGTTTCCTTTATAAATGTAATAGAAATATGAGTCCCTGTTTGGTCACTGTTAAAGAAAATAACGTTTCTTTTTCGTGTATAAATGTAAATTTTTTTAGATAATGTGGTGTCCCTACAAAATATCAAAGGAGACTGTAATATTTAACACCTGTATTGGTTTTAAGTATATGCAGACTAGTTTTAGGATCTAGAACAATGAAAAGACATCTTTTTGATTGTGAGTAACTTGTTGATAGTCACAAAATATTGTTAATCAGTTTTAATTAACTTATTTTCTATTAAATTATAGTATTACCTTTTGCCAAAAGTTATTGTCAGATGTCAATCCATCTACAAATATAAGTAGATTTTACCACTATATGGTTGTTACTTACAAGATGTATTATTGTCCTATCACTTCTATGTTACTGTTAGCGGTCATTACTAACTGATTTCCATATAATGGGTGATTATGTGTATACTGGGTATGCCAACAGGAATCCTTACCATTGTTTCTTTTTCTCAGGGTAGTAAATAATTGATTATAATAGATCTCTGACTGCTATTCCTCAATGATGAATGAATGGAGACTTTCCTTGTGTAAAATATTCTCTGATCTGCTGCCAGGGTAGCGTTCCGATCTGACTTTGAAATGTCGCATTAAATTGATGTGGTCCCCTGTTAGGTGAATGGAGAATATTTTATATTGTTGCTGCGTCAATAAAGCCTCCATTCATGATATTGTTTACAGAACAATTGTTAGCTACTATATCATAAAATTTGCATAATGCTTTCGAGATTATAAAATAATCTTTTATATAACCTGTATCATTCATTTAATAGATTACTATGGTGCTATTGATGTCAAATGTCTTTGTGATATATATTAGATTTATCCTTTGATTTTTGTTGTATTATAGAGAGAAAATGAAAGTTTATTAAGTTTCAAATAATGTTCATAAACTTTATTGGATCAGATTTTATTATATTCATTAATAGTTAAAAATATCAGTGTACTGATGGTATAATTTTATACATATTATATTTTAAGAAGATATTATAAATATTTGCCCTAATATATAAAAAATTTATATTATAATTGTATTTAATGTGTTAATTTTTTCTTAGCTGTCTTGATAATTCTGAATTTTATTATATTGTTTGGTTACAATATTGTTCTCTACGTCATTGTGAAATTATTGATTTTACACTGTTATGTTTATGTTTCGAGTAATTGTCACTTAAAATATAAATGACTTTTGAAATAAGTGAATCAAATTTTTTTTTATTGATCTAACTTCCAAGGATATCTTTTTTGTTTATATAACATCCTAGGAGGTCATCCTGATATTTAAATTTGGAAATAAAAGCAAATATGCACCTGATATAACAGACCTCCCTCAAATCATTGTGACCTAGTTTGAGAAAGTCCAGTTTATGATTTTCATTTAGCAATATAAATTCTTCTTGACAGTAGAAAATGTAATTCGGCGGCAAACCCGAGAAGAATTTATATCGAAGATACGCCGAGAAAGACTTATATTTCAGGTAGCAATATCTGAAGCAGTAGACCTGATGGAGACAGCAGAGCCAGCTGTCAAAATGTGTGTTTTTTTTTTAAAATATATATATATATATATATATATATATATATATATATATATATATATGCTTAACGTCTCTCTAACAGCGAGGTCTTTAGAGACAGGAAAGGATGGGGGGAAGGAATTGGGCCATGGCCTTTTGAAGGAAGCATCCCAGCATTTGCCTGGAGTGATTTGGGAAACCATGGAAAACCCAAATCTGAATGCCCGGACGGGGATTCGAAATGTTGTCTTTTTACGACTCTATCCGTTGGAACTCCTGTGAAGATTTCATTTCATCAGTATGCCAAGAAAGTCTCCACTCACACACCTACATGGTTTGATGGGCTGTTTTAATTTATGAAATCTTATTTGTACAGTCAGGAGTCACTATGTTATGAAATTATGATCATCCAGATAAATTTAGTAAGTGTCCCTGACCAGTCTTGTGTAAACATGTTGAGCCATGTCAATCAATGCAGTGGGGTGGGATAACATAAATGATAAGGAAGGTTTATGTTAAATCCCTTTATTAACCTGCCACACTGTTGTTATATTACATCAGTTAGGCTTACAGGGAAAGGTTGCTCTCGTCGTGTGCAGATTTGCTGCAAATTTTATCTAACTGTGGCCTCGCTGTAATGGGTGGACTCCTTTATATGTGTGCACGCGCCAACTCCAACACGCGCATTTCATCTACACCTACTCGAAAATATAAAACCTGGATTGCTAAATTTAGACTGTCTTGGCACCCAGCAGCTTCAGCTCTCCATTAGAACAGCTGACTGTGTTCTGCATTCAAGGATGGGTGGTCCTATTACATTAGAGGCTTGATCAAACCTATAATTTTATTGAGACTTACAGCTGAATATTACATGTACCAGCCTTCCCTGATTGTGTTTCTATAGGCAGTTGTCTGCCATGTAATGAACAGAAATCCCAAGACTTATGTATATCATTACAAATCAGCTTTCTGATTGTATGATGTTTTTTAATTTTTAGTTATAAAATTCTTTCACACTTTAGTAATTTTAAATTTTTTCTCACTCCCTTAAAATTTCCAGTCAGTAATCAAGATAATTTTTCCCATTGATATACCACTCCTAATTCTTTTGCCTATATTTATCCATGCCTCATAGACAATGTATTTTCAGTAATTAGTCACAAACAATAAAGTAGGATGTTCAACACCACTCAATAGCAAAATAGTAGATGGTGTTATTGTGACTGGAGCATAACTTTTTTAGCAATTTATTAATAATCATAATTTTTATACTTTTTCCAATTTTTAATCAAAGTATATAATCCCACCAAAATAGCTATGTGTACCTTGGATTCTCGAAAAGGTGCAATTTTGCAGACATTTTCAAACCTGCTTATAAAATAAAAGGCTTTGAACATTTGTAAGATAAATAATTCCGAAAGCTTCCGCAGTCACTGTATGTATTATCTCACAACTCCTCTGATGAAAGCCACATCACAATGGCAGAAATGTTAGGTTATAATAAATCTACGCGGCTGCACCTGGAGAACCAAAATAATATCAGTAAGATAATATATTGTATAAGTGCCTATGCAATGATTCTGTTGTGGACCTACAGTGGGAGGTCAGAATTACTTCTGATAACATGATACTGTATGATAAAATTAGACTGGGAGAAAATGTAAAGGTATCTAGAGATCATATCAATGTGGGTAGTTACATATGGAGTTACAGTAAATGCCAAGAAGTGTCAACTTATTAGATATACAAATAGGGAAAAAAATTATTTTGTGTAATAATTCGTGGAAAGGGAATTACTTGTTGAATGAATAAAATTCAAACACTTGTGAATATCAGCTGAGAGTAAGCTAAAGTGCGAGTGGCACCAGAGGAGGTAGTAAGGATTAAGTTCTGATTATTACTTCTGGGCGCAAGGATACTGAGAGGATGTACTAAAGAAGCAAGAGAGATGGGTTAAGTCAGTTTAATCACGCCCTTCATAGAGTATTGTGGGATTAAATGGTACCACATTAAGGCATATGCTGGAGATTGATGTGGTGGAGAGGAGGGGTGCTGGATTTCTTTATGGGTGTTTCCAAAAGATTTATTCAGTAGCTTAAATAATAAAAGAATCAAGTTGAAAGTCATTGAAGAACAGAATGTGTCAGAAGAGAATTTAGGCATGAAAAAGGTATACACTAGCGACGAGACCTTGATTCGTATTAGTGGAAGATTTAAAAGCAGCAGCTGGAAGGGAAGGCAGGAGAGTGGTAGTAAATTATCCTTTGATTTTATGCAATAAGGAAAAGGAAAGTTTTAATTTGTAGGAAGGGCAGTGAACAACTAGAAAAAAATTATCTAAGATGGTAATGAACAATGCATCTCATACTTAGAATTAATCTAATGTGAATATATATATTATTTGTAAGTGGGTGTAATGGGAAGTTGCCAGTGAGGCACAAGTTCCATTGCAATTAGTAATAATAATTATATAATTGTTATTATCAATTTAGAATTTACTAAATAAGATACTTAGTTGATATGCAACATAAACTATTGATGGAATATAGTATTTCAAATGTGCAGTATCTTTGCAACCAGCTGTGCATAATGAAGTTGAGTCTTTGCTCTGAGTAATATGGTCTATTACTTCCTCAAGACATCAAGAGTAGGTAATATGGAGGTTAAAAAGGCTGTATCAAAAAGGAGGTAAGATTGTAACTTTTATACATCCATAGAGTAGTACAACAAATGTATTACTTACTACTGTCCTGTTACAAAACAAATACTTATTTATGTGTTTCACCATTCTATTATTTGATATTTGTTTTTAACCCTTTTGTGACCAATGGGAACTATAGTTCCCACTTCTTTGTTTCCGGCTTATGTTCACTGGTAATTTAATTTAATTGCAATGGAGCACACGCTCCGGTGGCAATTTCCCTACACACCCATCTTCCCCCTATCCTGCACCTACCTACATTTGCCCTCTACAAATTTTATCTTTAAATTCCTTCAAAGTTTTCGGTAAATTGTTCCCACGTCTAACTTGTGCTCCCATCTCTGTTATAGTGTGGTAACTATGTGTAGTTTATCAATTGGCTCACAGAAGCCATTGTATGTCTATATTCTTAGTCAATCAATGCAGTGGCGCGGTTTCTGAGTGTAAGGAAGCCAATAATTCGACCACAACTGCTATGTTTGTATTCAGCGCTTTTCTGTTGTATTTGAAGTGATTTGTTTTATATTTGTCTACTTTCATATTTACTAACGAGACAGTATATGACTGTATTTAGCAAATTTCACTGAAAACCACAGCAATATTGCAAGGAAAGTTAGTAGGAGCTATTTATCCCACTGGACTGTTTGGGATGTGCAAACTGTGTAGCAAGGAAAGTTAGTGGGAACTATTTATCCCACTCAACTGTTTGGGATGTTTGGGCATTATTTTTATTGTGCGTTTCCCATTGTTTAGAATGCCTGGGCTCAGGCCAGAAGAGATTCTGAGAATTTTGCACTCCCTACTAGAAGATGCAGAAGCAGGGCCGCATTTAGGCTCTGTGGGCCCCTAGGCTATACATGTGGTGCGGGCCCCCTGATATTCGACCTAAAAAATTTATGGGCGAACTTTTTTTTTTTTTAAGCTCTACTACCTGCCCAGGCGAGGGTTGTGGTTGGTGAGGGGCCCCTCTTTGTGGTGCGGGCCCCCCTTTGTGGTGCGAGCCCCTAGGCTACAGCCTATGTAGCCTATGCTTAAATGCGGCCCTGTGCAGAAGATTCAGATTTTGATGCTGACTGAGATTCTGATGAAGATTCAGTGAATACTTCACAAATTTCGAACGATGTTAGTGGTAACATTATTGTGCAAAGTGATGATAATGGTTTCGATTTGACAATAGAAGCTAGCGAAATTGGAAACATGTCAAAAAGAAGATGCCATTAATGTAGCACAAAGGACAAAGAATAGAGAACAAAAGTAATGTGTAGCTGCTGTGGTGTACCTTTGTGTATAGCACCATGCTTTTCTATATTCCATAGTACATCACCATAGTGAACTCAAATGACAAAACAAATTAATATGTGTATTAATGTAATATTTCTGATGTTTTTTGCACTTAAAACTAATGTTTTTTTTTTTTTTTCAAATTCCCGAGTTGAGTTTGTCCAATGTTCAGTGGGAACAATAGTTCCCACTAGTTTTTTTTCGTAATTACAGACTAATTATTCACATTCAAGATTGAAACTATAATTTTAAGTGTGGTTCCTTAGTGCAATAAAGTGCTCATAAGAATTCCACAACTTCTGTAAATAATTTGGTCACGAAAGGGTTAATTTGTAATAGATGACGTACAATCAAAAAGGTCACGTTTTACTCATTAGAAATATATCAGGTAAATATTACAATGTATCCCATGCATTCAGAAATGCTCATTTCATCACCTTAAGATGTGTAATGTACTAAGAAACTATAAACATTGTTTTGAAGATTATCTCTATAATGAATCAGTGTGGAATTTTTTATGTAGCTTTTGTTTACATTGTATTAAAATATTATTTTTTTATGTAATATAAATAATATTGGATATGGAAAATGACTCCTCACTGATTTAGAAGGCCGTGATGAGTGAAACACTTATGAGACAAACATATACTATATTTTGGTTTCATACCTTATTTACATGCTAGGGACAGAGTCATATGGTTCGGGAGTTGTGCATGTGCCGAAGGTTACCACATGACTAGCTGGGAAGCGGAAGAAAGGGTGGGGGAGGACGTTGTTTTATGTGACATGTTACAGGTGGTATAACTGATCACTGGAATACCAACTGCTCTGTATGTACTGCACTGTGTTTTCTATAAAGTTCTTTTGAAAACATATTATTTAAATGGATCTCAATAAAAGTATTTCGCAAATGGCAAGCTACTGACGCCACTAATTTGTAATTTCTTACTAATCGTTTTCTTGAATATCTTACCCTCCTGTTATGGTTAAGAGTAGTGTAATGAAAAGTTCTGACAGTCTATTGCCTTGGATGACATTCAAAATCTGGAGCCAGCAGAATCATTACAACAGTGGAGCTGATCAGAGCCTCCCTATGCAACCTCTTGCACCAAGACATTGCCTATAGATATGTTATGTGACAATGTATATTGAGTATGTTGTATGGTGGTATGGTGTGGTGTGGTGTGCTGCATCTCTCAGTTGTTGAAATTTGTGTTTTCTAACAAGCCAGTAATTAATCTTTTGATATTTACATATAACAAGAAGAAAATAACAATTTGCAAAACAAAATTCTCCAAGATAAAGGACATTACTTACAAAGAGAAACAGAAGTATTCATTTTCTATAGACATTTAGATATGTGTAATAACATTGATTATATAAGGTACTATAATAGCCAACCAGTTGCTTAAATTTTTGATTTATTAATCTTAACTGCAGTTTCGACAAACATATGCTTGACTTCTTCAGAAGTACCCAGACAAAAATTCAGGTACTTCTGAAGAAGACAAGCTTATGTTTGTTGAAACTGCAGTTAAGATTAATAAATCAAAAATTTAAGCAACTGGTTGGCTATTATTGTACCTAATACGAGTTTCACCATTGCTGTAATGCAGCCATGCTCAAGATTTTAACATTGATTATCTCGATGTTTGTGACATCCATCTTTATGCAAATCAAACTACATTCTGTAAATCAAAACACATCAGCACAGAATCTAAAACATACCAAAGATTGAATGCCCAAAATTAATTATATTAAGCTTAAACATCCATATTTAATACTTTATTTTTCAACTCTTGTTCCCATGTGATAGTAAGTTTAGTTAACAATATTAAAGAACAGTTTCAGTACAATGGAGCCTTTAGGAAGCTAATGTCAGCACAATTGGACCTACATGTGACCAATTTAAGTACACAACAGGCAACATCACTCTCACAATTAGTCAATACAATGGACAAAGAGAGAACACGTGTTTAATCTGATTACAATGAACATGCTATTTGCACAAAAAACTTAAAAATTCACTAAATCATTGATCATATTATTTTTTAAAAAATTAGATGTAGACAAACTATAAAAATAATAAAGCTATAACTAGGAAAATTTCTAAAGTTGATAATACAATTTGTTGTTGCTACCTGGAAATCTCAGAATTCAGAACAAAGCTTGGACAAATAATATGAGCAAGGCAATATAGTTGCATTTGTTGGTAACTATAATTATGTCAAAGGTAGAGAATCCTACAAAATGGTTTAAAGTTTATGGAACACCTGGAAATGCTTTTTTCGATGATGTGCATCCTCACTTCACAATGCACAGAAAAACTATCGGTGGTACAGAATGCTTTATAAAAACTTAATCTTTATTCTGGCGTTCCAACTCTATACTGGCAAAATTGAATGAATAATCATTAGACAACAGTATTGTTGTTCAGTTGTACACCATATGCTCACAAGTTCCTCAAAGAACTTAATCATTATTACTTTGTTCCCATAGACAAGGATTTTTAAAAAAAATATCTATACTATAAATATCAACTGTGCATAACAAGATAGCCAAATAAAATTTTAATGAGTTCGATAATATAATATGAAGGAAAATGTGTGGTGGAGGTTAATGGAAAATAGAGTTGAGAACATGAACGAATTGAATGTAGTGTCGAATGAATATTTTGCAGATCAATTAAATTTGGGGCGATAGCAAAGCTAAGCAAACATTTTTTACAGAAGATAACAAATGCTTAAAAAAAAATAACAGAATGAAGTTGAAGATATCTACATCTATACTCGGCAATTCACAAACATTATACATGGCAGAGGGTGCTAAGCACCAATCCTAATTCTGTGCATTCCAGTACCTAATAGAACAAGGAAAGCATCTGTACGGCACATCTTATTTCTCCAATGTTATCCCTCCAGTCATGGCGACCTAAATAGGTTGGCGGAAGAAGTATATCTTTGTAACCATAAATCAAAGAATTTCATATCTTCTCCAGTAAATTCAAACGAAAACGATGTTGTCTGTCTGCCAAATTATCCCAGCCCAATCTATGTATCAATTCTGTAACGCTTTCGTAACCAATAGATTTTATTTGTATACCATACCAAGACAAATACGCCAGAATCAGTTCACTCTAGACTTTCAAGGTGGAAGGATTTACTGGGAGACATTTTCGAAATATTATTCACATTGAAAATTCATAGCACAGCACGCCAACGCGTAGATGCGCAGGATGTTCCAAACAGAAAGTGCGTACAAATATAGAACGTGCAATGTATAGTAATACTGTGTATTGTGCCATGTTTGGAGGCTTGTTACACGAAAAACATTTATTAACCATGGGTAAATACACTGTAACAATTACATTACATTTATATTTAATTTAATTGCAATGGAGCACAGGCTCCAGTGGCAATTTCCCTACACACCCATCTTCCCCCTATCCTGCACCCACCTACATTTGCCCTCTAAAAATTTTATCTTTAAATTCCTTCAAAGTTTTCGGTAAATTTTCATCATTTCTCTTGGTAACTCATTCCAATACCTGACACCCTTACATAAAAAAGAGAATCTTCCCACACCCTTGTGCCTGAAATCGAGTGGCAGCTTGTGGTCATGGTCATCTTTTCCCTTCCATGCACTACTTTTCATACCTATTGCAATATCTTTCCATGCCTCATCACCAGTATATGCCCTGTACACTCCCATGACCCTCCTCATCCTCCTCCTGTCTTGCAATGAATCCCATTCCAGCTCTTTTATCATATCCGTCACTGATTGCATTCTGCGATAATTTCCACAAACAAATCTAGCAGCCCTTCATTGCACCCTCTCCATCTCCTGTATTTGATACGTAAAATGAGGGTCCCATACTACACTACCATATTCGAGCAATGGTCTGACCAAAGGTTTGTAACCCAATTCCTTGACTTCTCTCGTACATCCCCTCATCACTCGCTCCAACAAGTGCAGAACTTTGAAACCTTTTCCTACCACCTGTCCTATGTGTCCTGCCCAGTTAAGTTTGTTAACTGCTTTTAAAAGTAAGTGAAATACAAGAAATTAAAAAATAAATATTTTTATCTTCGCCAGTGACGTTCTAAAGACCAGAACCAAAAGAAGGATGGAAAATATATGCAGAATTTGTGAAAGGTATTCGAACACTTAAATTCGAAATTTTCACCTGATGAAGTACTGCGCTATCAAACAAAAGTACCAAACACATTTCAGTTGTTGTAATATGTATTTAGCAAATGAAGTACCGGTATGTTTGTCTACGCGGAAATTCACTTTTAGAGGAGCTTTAAATTGAAAAAATTTAATGTCAGAGTAACTGCATTTATTTTGTGTCTGGGGTTTCAAAACGCAAAGTGACAGCCGATGGCCGTCACACACAACGCCTCAGAAATATTCAGCACAGAGCAGTCCTGGCCGCGTGCCGTACTCAGCAGCGCAGGTTATCGGCCGATCGCGGCCTGTCAGCGCAGGTAGTCGGCTTAGAGGATAACAAAGGAGCACCCAACGAGGACTCTGCCGGGCAATATCTATCAGTTAACCCTTTCGCGGGCAAAATAGTTCTGTCAGCCTAACAAACCAAATTAATCTAAAAACTATCTAAAACTGTCTTCTTAATATTATGGAGAAGAGATTCCAACTTTCTCTCTTTGTCTTTGCCTATAAGAGGAGGTGCGAAGTAATCTTCCCACGGGCACTTCTGGGAAGTAATAAAAAACTCGTTGTGTATCAATTTTCTTTTTATTTATTGACATAAAATGCATAACATATACAGAAATAGTGCTCCTTTCCTTTTCCACGTAATTTTCTGAAGCAGGGTTCACTGCATAAAGGTACATCATATGTTGTGCATATTTACCTAGTGCATTTTTCAGCAACTTTACTTCTGCAATTTCTGTACCTTCTGTAACTGTTGCTATCAATTGATTGATGGGTCCCTACGCCTATCAAGCTCACATCAGCAGGCACTTTCCCTCTTTTTGCCATAAATGTTGGCTTGCAGCCATACCGTTTTCTACAAGAAAATCCTGCAATCAACTGCCTGTCAAGGTGAAGCCTGTATGTCAGTTGATCATAATTACCAGAATTTCTTTTGTTTTGTTTCAATAAAAGCTGTTTATTACTGCTAGATCCAATAAAAACAAGAAGATCCTGTGCCACCACTTGCCAAGAACCATCTGCCTACTGCATATCGTTCCTGAAGCTGGTCAGAATCTGTCCCACACCTCCCATAATTTTGTTGAAACAACCCACCACTAATTTGTTTTTGATATTGTGAAAATGCAGTCACTTCCCCATCCTCATAACTTTCTTCCGAATCTGAGTACTCTCCACTAGTATTAGGAATTTCAGGCATACTTATATCAATATCAGTCTCTGTAACTTCATTCTCAGATTTACTGTTTCTATCCATGTGTGAATCATCCAAATAATTCAGTTCATATGCAGCTTCAGGACTTTTTCTCCACATCAGAATCATCACCATCAGGCAATAAAAATAATATATCATACACCACATCTTGATCCCTTGGATTATTCAGGTCCAAGTGTTCAGACATCTGATTGTGGAATAAGCAAATAAATAAAATGTATGAAAGCATAGAAGGCAGGAAATATGGCACTATTATTCAAATGTGTGCCACAATAATTATAATATGAAATGTTACGGGCCACAGCATTAAATATTTGTACATGTATTATCAAATAATACGTTAGGTTCACAAACAGAAGATCGATATTATAATTATATTTGATATATATAAACTCTATTCAGTGCAAATATTCCCAACGAGTTATTATGCTTCTCCAAGTAATACTAACAAGGGACAGTGCCGTGGGAAGATTACTTCAGCACTTGAAAAAATTAATTTTACAAATTACATGTACAATATTTTTTTGTGTGCAACGCTTGAGAATATTGCTAAGATACCTAATTACATAAATAGTATTCAGAATTTGTTAATGCTTTCCTATAATATCAATTTATACGAAAAAAAACAGCAATTTCGTCCAACACAGCTAGAAAATGGACGCAAATTTCACGATTATTGTCAAGAAATTTGTGTTGCACAGACCACGATGTAAAAATGCACCATAAACAGATTTTAACATGTTTCTTCAAGCTTCTGGCAGATGGCAGCACTTATCAAAGGTGGTAAATGGGCTTTCCTCAAACGCTTTACTTGAATTTGTTGAGTGGGAAGAAGGTTTCTCACTGCCCACGAAAGGGTTAAAAAGAATGATCAATTACATTAGTATGAAACATGTAGTTAAAATTAATTTCAAGTTTACATGTACACAGCAGATTTTTTTTTTTTAAAGTAACCTTTCTATTTCTGAGCCCAACGGTTCAACAAGCTTACTATATATCTAAGATTCATCAGCAACAAGAGACAACAGTTCACGTATAAGCTTAAAAAGTATATATGCAATAAATCATTCTTCTCAAGCAAAGAGTATTTAATGGAACAAGGGAAAGAATGACAGAACAAAAAATTATTTGTATTAGTAGTGTTTAATTATATAGAACAATGTAGCACATATTTGTCAGTGGCATGTAAAAACAAGTAAATCTATAGTACAAATGTATGAAAAAGTAAGGGACTGACATAAAAATGTATTAGTAGAGAATCAACAGATTTATAGCTAACTTAGGCATTAAATTGCTAAGCAAGACAGAAGTAATATAGAACTTAACGTACCTTGGCTTGTTGTAATTCATTATACAAGTTGTATGTAAATGATATATACGACCAAATAAAATGAATGAATAATAGATCTGACAACTTATGATGTATATTTTAATTACATGGAAAAATTATGAAAAACTTACAAAAATGATATATACATATCATACAAAATTTTAACACATAAACTCAATAATAAATAACAACTATTCTGCAAAAATAGCTATACTAACAAGTCTTGGGAACAATATCATCAACAGTAATGTTCTATACTCTAATTACTCTGGTTCAATAAATATACAGAATTTACAAAAACATAATTTTTATTATATTGCCAGATGAATTTACACCCAATATACCAACCATTCATAACAGATAGTCAAAAATTATAAGCAAATAATGTGATCTAAATATGATTGACAATACTAAAAAAATTAATGAACAAATTGGGTAAAAACAGACTTATGACATCAGATCTCATATTTATGAATAGAAAAGGATTGCAGAAGAGAATACATCTAAAGAAATGAAGAAAAATATCATTAATCATGATCAAAGTATTCTATCACTTTAAATGCTCTAAATAGATATAAATAAAAAATAAAATCTTTAAATATAAAGAATTCTCTGGCTCATTTCGATTTTTCCAGTCTCAAACTATAATTTTTAGTAACCTGTACGGAAGTGGAAGTTACTAAAAAAAAAAAACTTTTTGGTTCCATACAAGACCACAAAATTTTAACAGAATTTAGTCGTACCTGCAAAAACAAACCATTTAATTGTGATGGAGTTTATGATCTGATGGCAATTTTCCTTACACACCCATTTCCCCTCTTTCGTATAACCAACAACTTTTGCCGCCTACAATTTTTAATATTTTTTTGTAAATTATTCATCAATTCTCTTCTCAATTTATTCCAATCCATGATCCCCTTACCTAAAAAATGAAATCGGGATTTACCAAAATGGCACAGTTAAATCGATAGAAAAGATGAACCTTTAAATATGTGTAATAACTCGCTGATAGGTGGAGGGTGATCCCATTCCATAACTAAATGTTTATTTAAGGTGTGTGCATCCAACACTAGTCGCATGGAATTGTCTACTTTAATAACAAATACAGGAGGATTGTTGTAGGAGGAGCTCCTTGACATCTCTATAACCTCCCCCCCGCCCCCCCCCCACTTCAATACAACTTTCGATTTCTTTATTTAGTTCATCTCTCTTGTCCAAAGGGATTGTATAAGGCTTATTAAAGAAAGGATATTCAGATTCTATATTAAGCCTACTCTGGTAATTTTTGATCAAACCCTATATTCCTCAATCAAACATTTCAATTTCTCCTGTTAGTTTGATGGCAAGCTCATTAAATTATTAGAATAATTCATTATTAGAATAATATTTTGTGACTAGCTCACAGTCCATTACCCTCACTACTCTGCCCAACCACATTCATACAAATTTGTGGTAACATTTGCTATCAAAACTGAGTGGGGGGGCATGGCCGGAGTGGTGGGGGCTTGACCGCTTCCCAACAAACACGGGGAATATGTACAAACACCTCAAGGGGACTCTAGGATAAACGTGACGCCGCAATCTGGTGATGGATTATTATGTAACTCGATGAGACAAATAAAAAATGAAGAATAAAAGTTTTTGATATCCTGCTTAGTTTTCGAGATATTCTGTCTCAAATGTGAAATGGTTTTGGTTGAAATTGAGAAGAAAAAATTATTCAAAGTCAAATTTTATGATGAATTTTTATTTAAAAAGACGAGACAAATAAAAAATAAAGAGTAAAATTTTTCGATATTTCACGTAGTTCCCGTGGTAATTTATTCCAATCCTTGATCCCTTAACTACCAAAAAACAACCTTTTACCTCACTCTTATGTTTCAATTCGAGCTCAAGATATAAAGAAATTACGCTGAGACTATCTTCAAAATGTTATTTTAAGTGTCAATAGAAGAAGTCAGTGGGAACTATCAATTAAGAATTTAACAGCCAACAATATAGAATTTGTGGCTATGTTGCGCATAGCGACACTATCTAGTTATTGTGATCGCCGCTAGGTAGTATAACCATCGACCGATGAAATGTTTGACCTTCAACATTCAGTATCTCAGGAGTAGAACCGTTAGTTCTCCACGTGTTTATGTTTAAAAAGCTTTCTTCTTGTTTAGCCTGGAGGTAATGCTGAGTATTAAACTCTCTCAAAACATCAGGAGAACGTGATACGTTGCACAAAACTGCTGTTTATACTAAAGAAAGAGGTAAGTTTGTAATTCGTATGTGCGTGCAGGCACATTCGTTGCTGATTTATGTCCTACATAATGGTTATTACTGCAAAAAGTTATTAGAATTAATCTACGTAAGTTTAATCGAAATGTTGTTCGCCGTACATTTCAAAATGTATTTCACTGATCCTCATATTTATTTTGAAGTCGCTTGTTAAGTTGAAATGTATGTTATTTGGACTTATGGATCCTTTTACTCAATTGCTGAAAAAAATAATGACTGCTGCTGAGAGTGGAGCATAAGTAAATGCGATAGACCGAGAAATGTAAGTAGATTATAATTTGGATAATAATTCGATTGCACAAAACGCAACCACATAACCAAGTTCTAACATGTGTATGTAATTACCAGGAGAACCTGCTGAAGATGCTACTGCAAATAAAGTGGAACGCGTTCGGGAGTTCAATAAATGCACAAACATTAAAAGGCTTTGACGTTAATTATTTATCAATGAAATGTTTGTTGTTAAATATTATGTTGTCACTAGTATAAATCTATATGTAAATCTGGAGTCTGTGATTCAAAAACAAGATTTATTTCAGCTTTTAGACACCTAGAAATTTTCATGTGGTAGTGGTTACAGGTAATTAAATTCATCACAACACCATTTGCTTTCTATATGATGCTCTGTGATTTTTATCTAACTGATTTGTCCGTATTTGCTCGTTTATTGTTATCTGATTAGCAGTGTGATGCAAGTGACTAAAACCATTGTGCTAACCAATTTGTAGATGTCAAAGTTTGTCTTGAATTTCTTGACCTCCTCTTCCAGTTGAACTACTAATGTGTTGCTAATTCAGTAGGTATATATAATTCAATGGAATAACACTGACCATGATAACAAAGTGTCCATCATAGCACCTGGCAGTCAATTATACACATGATTTGTTCCATATATTAACAGAACAAGTTTTGTCACTTCAATACCAAGATTGAACAGTACTAATAAAAACACTTCTTCAAAATAAATAAAATCTACTAGGGTAACTGATGTGCTGAGCGAGGTAAGGTTCACAGTGGTTCAGTGTGTGTATATTTTTGTTCTCGTTTTAATGTGTGGTTGGTTGAATGTTTCAGACGGCAGCTGTCAGTTGGAGGACGCCTTGTCTGATCTCTGGTCCAGGCTGCGTGCTCTCCTGCGAAGCTGTTTTTATTTTACAAAACAAATATTACATTTTTCTGATAATTTTTCTAAAGCTTTTCCAATAGCATATCTTCCTTGAGCATTAATTCTTTTCAGACAGAAAGTGAAATGTACTTGTTTTGAAGTGAAACGTTTAGCATGAAAGATGAAATTGTTTTTTTTTTTGAGTTGTAAAATGATATTGTAATTTTTATAATGAATAAAGATACATGAGTAAATGTGTACCCACCCATTTATATCCTTAATGTATGGAGGTAAGTAAGTAAATGTGGGGTATCTTAAGTTGAGAGTGTTATCGTGTGAAGAGATAGGAAAATGTGAAACGTGTGTTAGTATAGTGGAGTGTAAAGTAAGCAATAATTAAAGGAAGGTAATATAAAGGTAAGACTGCAAAAATATGTGTGTGCAAGTAAAGTAAAACGTGTGTAATTTATAAAGTGTTTGGTAAGTAAGTGTGCAATGAAGGATACTTTTAAGGAGAGCATGTGTGAATATAATGAAGTGTAAGAGGTTAATCTATTTATACAGTAATGAATAAGCAAGCGTTGAATGAAAGTAAGGTAAACAAGTGGTGTGTAAATAAAGTATTAAGTGATACTTAGAAGGAAAGCGTGTGTGAATATAATGAAATTTTAGGTTAAAATATGAAGATAACCTAGTGATGTAAAAATGAAAGAAAAGGTAAGACAGTGAAAATACAAGTTGTATGGTTCATAAAAGTGAGGTTAAGTTTGCTGGTAAGTAAGTATGAAATTTTTAAAGGTAAGGTGTTGATGGAAAAATACAATGTGCGAGTGTGAAAATGAAATACTATTGCGTGTGAGGTTAAGTGTTTCTATGAAAATACTAAATAACATGGTAAGAGATATATAAGTTGTATGGTGAGTAAGTGTGTGTTATTATTGATCGTGTGCAGAGGTTAGGAAAAGTGTAGAATTTACTTAGCAATGTAGTAAGAAGGTAAGATGGGAAAAAAAATGAAAGTAGTTGGGAATGCCTAGACAGATAGACAAATTTATCGGGAGGGGGGTAAGATAAAAGGACCAGAATTTGCCTTTGCCCCAGACCCACGCTCGTTCGCTAAAAAAATTTTCGCGCCAAAAAAAAAAAAAAAAAAAAAGCCAATTGAGTGGGTATTTCCCTCTTTCCCTTCTTCTCTCTTCTCCCTTTTCTTTTCCTTCTCCTCCCTCTCCTTCCATTCTTTTTCTCAATTTGTTTTTTGTTGCTTCTTCCGTTTCTATTGGGACCGCTTCTGTTTTATCACTAATTCCTTCATTTTCCCTTTGTGCCTCCTTTTTCCCTTTCTTCTTCTTTTTTCCTCCCTTTTCCCCTTTCTTTCCTCTCCTTTTCCCTTTCTTTTCTCTCTTTTCCCTTTCTTTCCTCCCTTTCCCCTTTCTTTCCTCTCTTTCCCCTTTCTTTCCTCTCCCTTCCCCTTTCTTTCCTCTCTTTCCATTTCTTTTCCCTTTCTTTCCTTTCCCTTCTCCTTTCTTTCGTCTCATTACCCCTTTCTTTCCTCTCCTTGCTTGTCCTCTCTGATTTTACCTTCTCTCTCTTCTGTATACTGGTAGATGAATTGTGCATTCAAAACTACATGAATTCGGTAATGAACAACTGGTTACGACTGATATTGCTATTCCTTTTGTAACTGTTGCTGTTAATTCTTATGCTGCTAATGCTACTTGATGGCGATGGTTGTGTTGCTGTTTAGATTTTTTTTTTTTTTTGCTTCAATCTTTCAGCAACAGATGCTCCATTATCTAATGACCGAGAAATATGTTGATGCATGAACTGTCTCAAAATATATTGAAATATAATTTACTGTCCGTAAAATAACTTGAACCATTATCAGTCTGCAATTATGTTGCAGCATAATCTACATTTAGAAAAGACAGTAAAGCATAATTGAGTGACAGCAATAGATGTTGAAGCATAATTACTTTAAGTTGCTAATTACTTTGATATGCTAATAACTCTAAGTTGCTACTGACTCTGAGCTACTAATAACTCTGAGTCTCTGATTACTCTAAGCTGCTAATTACTCTGAGTTCCTGATTACTCTAAGTTGCTACTTTATGCTGATAATAACTCTGAGCTGCTCATTACTCTTAGTTGATAATTATTCTGTGATGCTTATTACTTCAAGATGCTACTTACTCTAAAGCTGCCAATTAATCTAAGTTGCTAATTACTCTATAAGCTAATTACTCTAAGTTGCTATTTACATTAAAGATTAAACGTTGCTACTTCATCGAAGCTGCTAATTGCAGTAAGTTTCAAATTACTCTTTGATGCTAATTACTATATTTTGCAATTTACTCTAAGATGCTGATTACTCTAAACACATAATTACTCCAATTTGCTAATTACTCTAGGTTACTGATAACTCAGAGTTAATTATTACTCTAAGTTCCTAATTACTCTGAGATTCTAATTACTCAAAGTTACTACTTTAATTAGCTAGTAACTCTAAACTGCTAATTACTCTGAACTGCTAATAACTCTAAGTTTCTAATTACTCTCAGACTATAATTACTCTAAGTTACCACTGACCCTGAGGTGATAATTACTCTAAGTAGCTAATTACTCTAATGTGTTAAATACTCTAACACGCTAAATACAATAATATGATAATTACTCTAAGTTGCTATTTACTTTAAGTTGCTACTTTATGCTGATAATTACTGTGATCTGCTACCGACACTAAAGTTGCTAATTAATGTAAGTTGCTACTTTATGCTGATAATTACTATAAGTTTCAACTGACTAAAGCTGATACTTAACATAAGTTGCTAATTCCATTAATGAGCGAATTACATTAAGTTCCTAGATACTTCCAGTCCCACATTACTCTGATTTACTAATTACTCTTACTTCTTATCAGTAAGTATCACTAAGTCAACTACACTTCTTATCAGTAAGTATCACTAAGTCGAGCTGCACTTCTTATCAGTCAGTATCACTAAGTCTGTTGCGCTTGTTACCAGTCAGTTTCAGTAAGTCTGCTGCACTTCTTATCAGTCAGTATGTATGCTGCATTTCTTATCAGTAAGTATCACTAAGTCTGCTTCACTTTTTAACAGTCAGTTTCACTAAGTCTGCTGCGCTTCTTATCAGTCAGTTTCACTAAGTCTGCTGCACTTCTTATCAGTCAATTCACTAAATCTGCTGTGCTTCTTATCAGTCAGTTTCGCTAAGTCTGCTGCACTTCTTATCAGTCAGTATCACTAAGTCTCCTGCACTTCTTATCAGTCAGTTTCAATAAGTCTGCTGCACTTCTTATCAGTCAGTATCACTAAGTCTGCTGCACTTCTTATCAGTAAGTATCACTAAGTCTGCTGCACTTCTTATCAGTCAGTTTCACTAAGTCTGCTGCGCTTGTTACCAGTCAGTTTCAGTAAGTCTGCTGCACTTCTTATCAGTCAGTATGTATGCTGCATTTCTTATCAGTAAGTATAAATAAGTCTACTGCACTTCTTAACAGTCAGTTTCACTAAGTCTGCTGCGCTTCTTATCAGTCAGTTTCACTAAGTCTGCTGCACTTCTTATCAGTCAGATTCACTAAGTCTGCTGCGCTTCTCTAATCTAATCTAATCTACTGTCATGAAAGTGTGTTTTAGGCATAATCTACTGTCACGAAAGTGTGTTTTTGGCATAATCTACTGTCATAAAGGTGTGTTTTAGGCATGAACTTCTGCCATGAAAATGTGTTTTAGGCTTATTCTACTGTCATGAAAGTGTGTTTTAGGAATAATCTACTGTCATGAAAGTGTGTTTTTGGCATAATCTACTGTCATGAAAGTGTGTTTTTGGCATAAACTGCTGTCATGAAAATGTGATTTAGGCATTATCTACTGTCATGAAAGTGTGTTTTAGGCATGAACTACTGTCATGAAAATGTGTTTTAGGCATAATCTACTGTCATGAAAGTGTGTTTTGGCATAATCTACTATCATGAAAATGTGTTTTAGGCATAATCTACAGTCATTATTCTTGTATTATTATGAAATATGTTTCCCACTTAGGACAAAAAAGCAAAATGTAATAAATAATACAAAAGGCTGGATAACTGCTGGTATCATAATATCTACAAAAAGGAAACAACTATTACATACAATCTCAAAAACACAGGAAACAACACCAGAATTTGATAAATACTTCAAAAAATACAAACAGGTTCTTAACAGGGTAGTAAGATATGCAAAAAAAATAGAAAATGACAGATATATTTCCACAGCTACCAATAAAATGAAAGCCATGTGGAAGATAGTTAAGAATGAAGTAGGAGCAAGACAGGTAGATAGCCATAACATTCAACTGCAAGAGAATAAAAAAATAATATCTGATCCTTTAGAGATAGCCAATACCTTTAATACATATTTCTCAAATATTGCTGAAGACCTGATTAGCAAAAATGTTGATAAGTCCAACACCAACACACAAGCTAATATCAGTAAAATGAATATGAAAACCCTTTTTATTCAACCCACAAATGAAGAAGAAGTTTTAAAAATTATTGGTGAGTTAAAACCTAAATTTTCATCCGGAATTGATGATGTCCCAGATTTTCTTTTAAAAAAATGTGCTAAATTAATAGCTTGCCCTCTCTCTCGTATATGTAATAGTTCATTTTCTAGTGGAATATTCCCAGACAGGCTTAAAACAGCAAAAGTTAAACCCCTATTCAAAAAAGGGGAAAAAGAAAACGTGTCAAACTACCGCCCGGTGTCGAACCTCTCATGTTTCTCCAAAATCTTAGAAAAACTATTTCACAAAAGACTTGTGAACTTTTTAGAAAATAATAAACTATTATCAAATACTCAACATGGATTTAGGAAGAATAAATCAACTGAAACTGCATTTTTTTCATTTTATACAGAAATCTTACAGACACTTGATGAAAAAGGACATGTGTCTGGAATATGTTTGGATCTCTCAAAGGCATTTGATGTAATTGACCATAATATCTTGCTCACAAAATTAGAACATTTAGGAGTTAGAGGAGTAGCAAAAAATTGGATAAAGTCATACCTTTATAATCGGAAACAGATTGTTGAATGTAGTTTTAAGACTAACAACAGTGTAAACTATGTGCGCTCAGATTGCAAACACATGAAATATGGAGTGCCGCAAGGATCAATTCTTGGGCCTTTACTATTCTTAGTGTATATAAATGATCTAGAAACGACAAGTACCTGCCAGAAGTATATTAAATATGCAGATGACACCAACGTATTAATAAAAGACTGTAATAAGGAACAATTAGTGAAAAACATTGAACACTGTTCTAAAAACTTAGCAAACTGGTTTTCTCAAAACAAACTAATAATAAACACAGAAAAAACACATGCCATACACTTCAGGACAAAAACTAATTTAGATACCCCGGTACCTACAGTAAAACTCTGTGATGAACTACTGAAAAATGCAGGAAAAACAAAATTTCTGGGAATATGGATACAAGATAATTTAAAATGGAATATACACGTTGATCACCTTTGTAAAAAATTAAATACCATTTGCTACATGATGAGAATATTAGTTGGCTGCATATCAGATGAAACAATTAAGAGTATTTATTTTGCGTATGTGCATTCATTATTAAGGTACGGTGTTATATTTTGGGGAAATTCCCCACCAAGTATCAAATGTTTCAAAATGCAGAAAAAAATTATTAGGATTATGAATGGGGTACAGAGTAGAACCTCATGTAGACTTTTATTTAGAAAAATGCAAATTCTACCACTGCCCTGTATATATATGCTGGAAACTATAACATTCATAAAAAAAAATACTGAAGCTTCTGGGTATACATTACAAACAAACAATGATGTGCACACATATAATACTAGACAGACATTAGATTTACATGTACCACAAACAAATACTACCCTATGTCAGAAAGGACCACTACATACAGGAATCAGATTGTTTAATAACCTACCATATAGTATCAAATCTGTAAAAGAAAATACAAAATTCACTTCAGGACTAAAGGAGTACATGCTCGGCCACTGCTTCTACAGTATTGATGAGTATTTTCAAACCAAATGATAGACTTAAATAGTGAAAAATCATGTGTTATTTGTAATTATAAATTTTGTGTCTTTATCAAACTTGTACAGCTATCTTATGAATGATCACAGCATTGATAAAATGCCCATGTGTGTGTGTGTGAGAGAGAGAGAGAATGTACTGTCTGTCTGCGTACAGACTATTTTTGACTTATCCCATATCATTTGTACTTTGTACTATGTATGATGCTAAGGGACCAATAAATACAAATACAAATACAAATACAAATACAAAATGAAACTGTGTTTTAGGTATAATCTACTGTCATGAAAGTGTGTTTTTGGCATAATCTACAGTCATGAAAGTGTGTTTTAGGCATAAACTACTGCCATGAAAATGGGTTTTAGGCATAATCTACTGTCATGAAAATGTGTTTTAGGCATAATCTACTGTCATGAAAGTGTGTTTTTAGCCATAATCTACTATCATGAAAATGTGTTTTTGGAATAATCTACTGTCATGAAAATGTGTTTTAGCCATAATCTACTGTCATGAAAGTGTGTTTTGGCATAATCTACTGTCATGAAAGTGTGTTTTAGGCATGACCTACTGTCATGACAATGTGTTTTATGCATAATCTACTGTCGTGAAAATGTGCTTTAGGCATATTCTACTGTCATGAAAATGTGTTTTAGGCATAATCTACTGTCATGAAAATGTGTTTTAGGCATAATCTACTGTCATGAAAGTGTGTTTTGACATAATCTACTGTCATGAAAGTGTGTTATAGGCATGAACTACTGTCATGAAAATGTGTTTTAGGCAAAATCAACTGTCATGAAAGTGTGTTTTAGGCAAAATCAACTGTCATGAAAGTGTGTTTTAGGCATAATGTACTATCATGAAAATGTGTTTTAGCCATAATCTACTGTTATGAAAGTGTGTTTTTGGCATAATCTACTGTCATGAAAGTGTGTTTTAGGCATGAACTACTGTCATGAAAATGTGTTTAGGCAGAATTTACTGTCATGAAAGTGTGTTTTGGCATAATCTACTGTCATGAAAGTGTGTTTTAGGCATGAACTACTGCCATGAAAATGTGTTTTAGGCGTAATCTACTGTCATGAAAGTGTGTTTTAGGCATAATCTACTGTCATGAAAATGTGTTTTAGGCATAATTTACTGTCATGATAGTGTGTTTTAGGCATAATCTACCGTCATGAAAATGTGTTTTAGGCATTATCTACTGTCATGAAAGTGTGTTTTTGTCATATTCTACTGTCATGAAAGTGTGTTTTAGCCATGAACTACTGTCATGAAAATGTGTTTTATGTATAATCTACTGTCATGAAAGTGTGTTTTAGGCATAATCTACTGTCATGAAAGTGTGTTTTTGGTATAATCTACTGTCATGATATCGTGTATAGGCAGAATCTACAGTCATGAAAATGTGTTTTAAGCATAATCTACTGTCATGAAAGTGTGTTTTAGGCATAAACTACTGTCATGAAAGTGTGTTTTAGGCATGAACTACTGTCATCAAAATTTGTTTTAGGCCTAATCTACTGTCATGTAAGTGTGTTTTAGGCATAATCTACTGTCATGGAAAATGTGTTTTAGGCATAATCTACTGTCTTTAATATGTGTTTTAGGCATAATCTACTGTCATGAAAGTGTGTTTTTGTCATAATCTACTGTTATGAAAGTGCGTTTTAGGCATGAACTACTGTCATGAAAATGTGTTTTAGGCATAATCTACTGTCATGAAAGTGTGTTTTTGTCACATTCTACTGTCATGAAAGTGTGTTTTAGGCATGAACTACTGTCATGAAAATGTGTTTTAGGCAAAATCAACTGTCATGAAAGTGTGTTTTAGGCATAATGTACTATCATGAAAATGTGTTTTAGGCATAATCTACTGTTATGAAAGTGTGTTTTTGGCATAATCTACTGTCATGAAAGTGTGTTTTAGGCATGAACTACTGTCATGAAAATGTGTTTTAGGCATAATCTACTGTCATGAAAGTCTGTTTTAAGCATAATCTTCTGTCATGAAAATGTGTTTTAGGCAGAATTTACTGTCATGAAAGTGTGTTTTGGCATTATCTACTGTCATGAAAGTGTGTTTTAGGCATGAACTACTGCCATGAAAATGTGTTTTAGGCATAATCTACGATCATGAAAATGGGTTTTAGGCATAATCTACTGTCATGAAAGTGTGTTTTGGCATAATCTACTATCATGAAAATGTGTTTTAGGCATAATCTACAGTCATGAAACTGTGTTTTAGGCATAATCTACTGTCATGAAAGTGTGTTTTTGGCATAATCTACAGTCATGAAAGTGTGTTTTTGGCATAATCTACAGTCATGAAAGTGTGTTTTAGGCATGAACTACTGTCATGAAAATGTATTTTAGGCATAATCTACTGTCATGAAAGTGTATTTTAGACATAATCTACTGTCATGAAAATGTGTTTAGGCATAATCTACTGTCATGAACGTGTGTTTTTGGCATAATCTACTGTCATGAAAGTGTGTTTTAGGCATGAACTACTGTCATGAAAATGTGTTTTAGGCATAATCTACTGTCATGAAAGTGTGTTTTAGGCATAATCTACTGTCATGAAAATGTGTTTTAGGCATAATCTACTGTCATCAAAGTGTGTTTCGGGCATGAACTACTGTCATGAAAATGTGTATTATGAATAATCTACTGTCATGAAAGTGTGTTTTAGGCATAATCTACTGTCATGAAAGTGTGTTTTAGGCATAATCTACTGTCATGAAGGTGTGTTTTAGGCATGAACTTCTGTCATGAAAATGTGTTTTAGGCATAATCTAATGTCATGAAAATGTGTTTTAGGCATAATCTACTGTCATGAAAGTGTGATTTAGGTATAATCTACTGTCATGAAAGTTTGTTTTAGGCATGAACTACTGTCATGAAAATGTGTTTTAGGCATAATCTACTGTTATGAAAGTGTGTTTTTGGTATAATCTACTGTCATGATATCGTGTATAGGCAGAATCTACTGTCATGAAAATGTGTTTTAAGCATAATCTACTGTCATGAAAGTGTGTTTTAGGCATAATCTACTGTCATGAAAGTGTGTTTTAGGCATGAACTACTGTCATCAAAATGTGTTTTAGGCCTAATCTACTGTCATGATAATGTGTTTTAGGATAATACTACTGTCATGAAAATGTGTTTTAGGCATAATCTACTGTCTTTAATATGTGTTTTAGGCATAATCTACTGTCATGAAAGTGTGTTTTTGTCATAATCTACCGTTACGAAAGTGCGTTTTAGGCATGAACTACTGTCATGAAAATGTGTTTTAGGCATAATCTACTGTCACGAAAGTGTTTTATAGGTATGATCTACTGTCATGAAAATTTGTTTTAGGCATAATCTGCTGTCATGAAAATGTCTGTTTTATGCATAATCTACTGTCATGAAAGTGTGTTTTAGGCAAGAACTACTGTCATGAAAATGTGTTTTAGGCATAATCTACTGTTATGAAAGTGTGGTTTTGACATAATATACTGTCATGATATCGTGTATAGGCATAATCTACTGTCATGAAAATGTGTTTTAGGCATACTCTACTGTCATGAAAGTGTGTTTTTGGCATAATTTACTGTCATGAAAATGTGTTTTAGGCATAATCTACTGTCATGAAAATGTTTTTTAGGCATAATCTACTGTCATGAAAATGTGTTTTAGGCATAATCTACTGTTATGAAAGTGTGGTTTTGGCATAATCTACTGTCATGATATCGTGTATAGGCAGAATCTACTGTCATGAAAATGTGCTTTAAGCATAATCTACTGTCATGAAAGTGTGTTTTAGGCATAATCTACTGTCATGAAAGTGTGTTTTAGGCATGAACTACTGCCATGAAAATGTGTTTTAGGCATAATTTACTGTCATGAAAATGTGTTTTAAGCAAAATCTACTGTCATGAAAGTGTGTTTTAGGCATAATCTACTGTCATGAAAATGTGTTTTAGGCATAATCTACTGTTATGAAAGTGTGGTTTTGGCATAATCTACTGTCATGAAAGTGTGTTTTAGGCATGAACTACTGCCATTAAAATGTGTTTTAGGCATAATCTACTGTCATGAAAATGTGTTTTAAGCAAAATCTACTGTCATGAAAGTGTGTTTTAGGCATAATCTACTGTAATGAAAATGTGTTTTAGGCATAATCTACTGTCATAAAAGTGTGTTTTTGTCATATTCTACTGTCATGAAAGTGTGTTTTAGGCATGAACTACTGTCATGAAAATGTGTTTTAGGCATAATCTACTGTCATGAAAATGTGTTTTAGGCAAAATCTACTGTCATGAAAGTGTGTTTTAGGCATAATCTACTGTCATGAAAGTGTGTTTAGGCATAATCTACTGTCATGAACATGTGTTTTAGGCATAATCTACTGTCATGAAAGTGTGCTTTTGTCATATTCTACTGTCATGAAAGTGTGTTTTAGGCATGAACTACTGTCATGAAAATGTGTTTTATGTATAATCTACTGTCATGAAAGTGTGTTTTAGGCATAATCTACTGTCATGAAAATGTGTTTTAGGCATAATATACTGTTATGAAAGTGCGTTTTAGGCATAATCTACTGTCATGAAAATGTGTTTTATGCATAATATACTGTTCTGAAAGTGCGTTTTGGGCATGAACTACTGTCATGAAAATGTGTTTTGGGCAAAATCAACTGTCATGAAAGTGTGTTTTAGGCATAATGTACTATCATGAAAATGTGTTTTAGGCATAATCTACTGTTATGAAAGTGTGTTTTGGGCATAATCTACTGTCATGAAAGTGTGTTATAGGCATGATCTACTGTCATGAAAATGTGTTTTTAGAGCATAATCTACTGTCATGAAAATGTGTTTTAGAGCATAATCTACTGTCATGAAAGTGTGGTTTTGGCATTATCTACTGTCATGAAAGTGTGTTTTAGGCATAATCTATTGTCATGTAAATGTGTTTTAAGCATAATCTACTGTCATGAATGTGTGTTTTTGGCATAATCTACTGTCATGAAAGTGTGTTTTAGACATGAACTACTGTCATGAAAATGTGTTTTAGGCATAATCTACTTCCATGAAAGTGTGTTTTAGGCATGAACTATTGTCATGAAAGTGTGTTTTAGGCATAATCTACTGTCATGAAAGTGTGTTTTAGGCATAATCTACTGTCATGAAAGTGCGTTTTAATAGAATCCTTTGTCATGAAAGTGTGTTTTAGGCATAATCTACTGTCATGAAAGTGTGTTTTAGTCATGAACTACTTTCATGAAAACGTGTTTTGAGGCATAATCTACTGTCATGAAAGTGTGGTTTTGGCATAATCTACTGTCATGATATAGTGTATAGGCATAATCTACTGTCATGAAAATGTTTTTAAGCATAATCTACTGCCATGAATGTGTGTTTTGGCATAATCTACTGTCGTGAAAGTGTCCTTTAGCATTACCTTTTGCCAAAAGTTATTGTCAGGTGTCTATCCATCTGCAAATTTAAGTAGATTTTACCACTATATGGTTGTTACTTAAGAGATGTATTACTGTCCTATCACTTTTATGTTACTGGTAGCTGTCATTACTAACTGATTTCCACATAATGGGTGATTATGTGTATACTGGGCATGCCAACAGGAATCCTTTACCAGTGTTTCTTTTCTCAGGGTGGCAAATAATTGATTATAATAGATCTCTAACTGCTATTCCTCAATGCTGAATGAATGGAGACTTTCCTTGTGTAAAATATTCTCTGATCTGTGGCCAGGGTAGCGTTCCGATCTTACTTTGAAATGTCGCATTAAATTGATGTGGTCCCTGATAGGAGATTGGAGAATATTTTATATTGTTGCTGCGTCAAGAAAGCCTCCATCCATGATATTGTTTAAAGAACAATTGTTAGCTACTATATCATCAAATTTGCATAATGCTTTCGAGATTATAAAATAATCTTTTATATAACCTATATCATTCATTTAATAGATGTCTATGGTGCTATTGATGTCGAATGTCTTTGTGATATATATTTGTTTTATCCTTTGCTCTTTCTTGTATTATAGAGAGAAAATGAAAATTTATTAAGTTAATGTTGTTCACAAACTTTATTGGATCAGATTTTATTATATTCATTTATAGTTAAAAATATCAGTGTACTGATGGTATAATTTTATACATATTATATTTTAAGAAGATATTAAAAATATTTGCCCTAATATATATAAAAAATTTGATCTTACAATTGTATTAAAAATGTTAATTTGTTCTTAGCCGTTTGATAATTCTTAATGTACTATATTGTGTTTAATATTTTTCTCTATGTGATTGTAAAATTATTGGTTTTACACTGTTATGTTTATGTTTCGAGTAATTGTCACTTTAAAAATAAATGCCTTTTGCAATAAGTAAATCAGATTTTTTTTTATTGATCTAACTTCCAAGCATATCTTTTTTGTTTATATATCATCCTAGGAGGTCATCCTGATATTTATATTTGGAAATAAAAGCAAATATGCACCTGATATAAAAGACCTCCATCAAATCAATGTGACCTTGTTTGAGAAAGTCTAGTTTATGATTTTCAGGTAGCAATATCCGAAGCAGTAGACCTATGTGGAGACAGCAGAGCCAGCTGTCAAAATGTTGTCTTTTTACGACGCTATCTGGCGGAACTCCTGTGAAGATTTCATTTCATCAGTTTTGACTCGCACACCTTCTGCTTGGTTTGAGGGGCGGTTTTAATTTATGAATGCTTATTACTACAGTCAGGAGTCACTATGTTATGAAATTATGCTCATCCAGATAAATTTAGTAAGTGCCCCTGACCAGTTTTGTGTAGACATGTGTAACTATGTCAATCAATGCAGTGGTGTGGGATACTAGAAATGATAAGGAACGTTTATGTTGAATCCGTTTATAGACCCGGCACAATGTTGTTATATTACACCAGTTTGGCTTATAGAGAAAGGTTGTTCTCGCCGTGTGCAGGTTTGCCACAAATTATATTTAACTGTGACCTCACTGTAAGGGGTGGACTCCTTTATTTGTGTGAATGCATCCATCTCCAACACAAGCATTTCATCTACACCTTCTCGAAAATATAAAATCTGTATTGCTAAAATTAGACTCTGTCTTGGCACCAAGCTGCTTCAGCTCTCCACTAGAACATCCCACTGTGTTCTGCGTTTAAGGATGGGTGGGCCTATTGCATTAGAGGCTTTATCAAACCTATAACTTTAGTGAGACTTACAGCTGAATATTACATTTACCAGCCTTCCCTGATTGTGTTTCTATAGACAGTTGTTTGCCATGTAATGAACAGAAATCCCAAGACTTATGTGTATTGTTACAAATCAGCTTTCTGTTTTTATAATGTTTTTAATTTTTAGCAATAAAATTGTTTGGGTGCAATGTCATCTCCCATCAACTTTTACTGTTCAGTAATTTTAAATTTATTCTCACTCCCTTAAAATTTCCTGCCAGTAGTCAAGATCATTTTCCCATTTATATACCACATCTAATTCTTTTGCCAATATTTATCCATGCCTCATAGACAGTGTATTTTGAGTAATTAGTCACAAATAATAAAGTAATGTCAGTTAATAGCAAAATAGTAGATGGTGTTATTGTGACTGGAGCATAAGCTTTTTTGAAGTTTATTACTAATAATTTTTCAAATTTTATCAAAGTATATAATCCCAGCAAAATAGTGTATTATCTCAGGACTCATATGATGAAAGCCACATCACAATGGCAGAAGCGTTATGTTTTAATAAATCTACGCAGCTCCACCCAGAGAACCAATATAATATCACTAAGGTAATATATTGTATACGTACTTATGTAATGATTCTGTTTTTGATCTTCGGTGGAAGGTTAGAATTACTTATAATAACATGATGCTGTATATTAAAATTGGACTGAGAGAAAATTGTGAGAAAATGTAATGGTGTCTAGAGAGCATATCTATATGGGCAGATACATATGGTGTGAAGGTAAATGCCAAGAAGTGTCAACTTGTTATATATACAGATAGGGAAATAAAGATTTTATAGATTAATTTATGGAAGGGGAATTACTTGTTGAAAGAATAAAATTCAAATACTTGGGAATATCAGCTGAGAGTAAACTAAACTGGGTATGGCACCAGAGGAGGTTGTAAGGAATAAGTTCCGAGTATGGCTTCTGTGAGAGGATACTGACGGGATGTACTAATGAAGTAAGAGAGATGGGTTAAGATAGTTTCATCCGACGCTTCATAGGGTATTGTGGGATTAACTGGTACCACATTAAGTGATATACTGGAGATTGATGTGATGGAGTGGAGGGGAGCTGCATTTGTTTATGGGCATTTCTAAAAGATTTATTCAGTAGTTTAAATAATAAAAGAATCAAGTTGCACATCATTGAAGAATAGAATGTGTCGGAAGAAAATTTAGGCATGAGCAAGATATATACTAGCGACGAAACCTTAAATCGTATTTGTGGAAGATTTAAAAGCAGCAAGTGGAAGGGAAGGCAGGAGAGTGGTAGTAAATTATCCATAGATTTTATGTATTAAGGAAAAGGAATGTTTTAATTTGTAGGATGGGCAGTGAAGGACTAGAAAAAAATGATCTGAGATGGTAATGAACAATTCATCTCAGACTTAGAATTAATTTAAAGTGAATATGTGTCTTATTTGTAAGTAGGTGTAATGGAAAGTTGCCAGTGAGGCACAAGTTCCATTGCAATTAGTAATAATAATTATATTATTGTTATTATCAATTTAAAATTTACTAAATAAGGTACTTAATTTATATGCAACATAAACTATTAATGGAATATAGTATTTCAAATGTGCAGTATCTTTGCAGCCAGCTGAGCATAATGAAGTTGAGTGTTTGCTCTGAGTAATATGGTCTATTGCTTCCTCAAGACATCAAGAGTAGGTGATATGGAAGTTATAAATGCATTACTTATTACTATCCTGTTAAAAAACAAATACTCATTTATGTTACTCACCCTTCAATTATTTGATATTTGTATTTATTTGTAATAGACGATGTACAATCAAAAAGATCATGTTTTACTCATTAAATATATATCAGGTAAATATTACAATGTATCCCATGCATTCAAAACTGCTCATTTCATCACCTAAGATGTGTAATGTACTCAGAAACAATAAACATTGTTTTGAAGATTATCACTATAATGAATGAGTGTGGAAATCTTTATGTAACGATTCTCAAAAAGAAGGCTTTTGTTTACATTGTATGAAAAATATTATTTTTTTATGTAATATAAATAATATTGGATAGGGAAAATGACTTCTCACTCTTCAAGAAGGCTGTGGTGAGTGAAACACATATGAGACAAACATATACTATATTTTGGTTTCATACCTTATTTACATGCTAGGAACAGTCATAAGGTTCAGGAGGTGTCCATGTGCCGAAGGTTACCACATGACTAGCTGGGCAGCGGAAGAAAGGGTTGGGGAGGACGTTGTTTTATGTGACATGTTACAGGTGGTATAACTGATCACTGGAATACCAACTGCTCTGTATGTACTGCACTGTGTTTTCTATGAAGTTCTTTTGAAAACATTTATTTAAATGGATCTCAATAAAAGTATTTCGCAAATGGCAAGCTACTGAGGCCACTAATTTGTAATTTCTTACTAATTGTTTTCTTGAATATCTTACCCTCCTGTTATGGTTAAGAGTAGTGTAATGAAAAGTTCTGACAGTCTATTGCCTTGGATGACATTCAAAATCTGGAGCCAGCAGAATCATTACAACAGTGGAGCTGATCAGAGCCTCCCTATGCAACCTCTTGCACCAAGACATTGCCTATAGATATGTTATGTGACAATGTATATTGAATGGTGTTCTGTAATTTTCAGAGCATCTCTCAGTTGTTGAAATTTGTGTTTTCTAACAAGCGAGTAATTAATCTCCTGATATTTTCACATAACAATAAGAAAATAACAATTTGCAAAACAAAATTCTCCAAGTTACAGGACATTACTTACAATGAGAAACAGAAGTATTCATTTTCTATAGACATTTAGATATGTGTAATAACATTGATTATATAAGGTACAATAATAGCCAACCAGTTGCTTAAATTTTTGATTTATTAATCTTAACTGCAGTTTCGACAAACATATGCTTGACTTCTTCAGAAGTACCTGGAAAAAAATTCAGGTACTTCTGAAGAAGACAAGCTTATGTATGTTGAAACTGCAGTTAAGATTAATAAATCAAAAATTTAAGCAACTGGTTGGCTATTATTGTACCTAATACGAGTTTCACCATTGCTGTAATGCAGCCATGCTCAAGATTTTAACATTGATTATCTCGATGTTTGTGACATCCATCTTTATGCAAATCAAACTACATTCTGTAAATCAAAACACATCAGCACAGAATCTAAAACATACCAAAGATTGAATGCCCAAAATTAATTATATTAAGCTTAAACATCCATATTTAATACTTTATTTTTCAACTCTTGTTCCCATGTGATAGTAAGTTTAGTTAATAATATTAAAGAACAGTTTCAGTACAATGGAGCCTTTAGGAAGCTAATGTCAGCACAATTGGACCTACATGTGACCAATTTAAGTACACAACAGGCAACATCACTCTCACCATTACTCAATACAATGGACAAAGAGAGAACACGTGTTTAATCTGATTAGAATGAACATGCTATTTGCACAAAAAACTTTAAAATTCACTAAATCATTGATCATATTATTTGAAAAAAAAATAGATGTAGACAAATTATAAAAATAATAAAGCTATAACTAGGAAAATTTCTAAAGTTTGATAATACAATTTGTTGTTGCTACCTGGAAATCTCAGAATTCAGAACAAAGCTTGGACAAACAATATGAGCAAGGAAATATAGTTGCATTTGTTGGTAACTATAATTATGTCAAAGGTAAAGAATCCTACAAAATGGTTTAAAGTTTTTTGAACATTTGGAAATGCTTTTTTCGATTATGTGCATCGTCACTTCACAATGCACAGAAAAACTATCGGCGGAAGAGAATTCTTTATAAAAACTTAATCTTTATTCTGGCGTTCCAACTCTATACTGGCAAAACTGAATGAATAATTATTAGACAACAGTATCGTTGTTCAGTTGTACACCATATGCTCACAAGTTCCTCAAACATAATTTTAACGAGTTCAATAATATAATATGAAGGCAAAAGTGTGGTGGAAGTTAATGGATAATAGAGTTGAGAACATGAACGAATTGAATGTAGTGTGGAATGAATATTTTGCAGACCAATTAAATTTGGGGCGATAGCAAAGCTAAGCGAACATTTTTTATAGAAGATAACAAATGCTTAAAAATAACAGAATGAAGTTGAAGATATCTACATCTATACTCTGCAACTCACAAACATTGTACGTGGCAGAGGGTGCTAAGCACCATTCCTAATTCTGTGAATTCCAGTACCGAATAGAACAAGGAAAGCATCTGTCTTATTTCTCCAATGTTATCCCTCCAGTCATTGTGACCTAAATAGGTTGGCGGAAGAAGTATATTTTTGTATACATAAATCAAAGAATTTCATATCTTCTCCAGTAAATTCAAACAAAAACGACGTTGTCTGTCTGCCAAATGATCCCAGCCCAATCTATGTATCAATTCTGTGACGCTTTCGTAACCAATAGATTTTATTTATATACCATACCAAGACAAATACGCCAGAATCAGTTCACTCTAGACTTTCAAGGTGGAAGGATTTACTGGGAGACATTTTCGAAATATTATTCACATTGAAAATTCAAAGCAGAGCACGCCAACGCGTAGATGCGCATGATGTTCAAAAAGAAAGTGTGTACAAACATAGAACGTGCAATGTATAGTAATACTGTGTATTGTGCCATGTTTGGAGGCTTGTTACACGAAATACATTTATTAACCATGGGTAAATACACTGTAACAATTACATTACCTTTATATGCCTTTAAAAGTAAGTGAAATACAAGAAATTAAAAAATAAATATTTTTATCTTCGCCAGTGACGTTCTAAAGACCAGAACCAAAAGAAGTATGGAAAATATATGCAGAATTTGTGAAAGGTATTCGAACACTTAACTTCGAAATTTTCACCTGATGAAGTACTGCGCTATCAAACAAAAGTTCCAAACACATTTCAGTTGCTGTAATATGAATTTAGCAAATGAAGTACCTGTATGTTTGTCTACGCGGAAATTCACTTTTAGAGGAGCTTTAAATTGAAAAACTTTAGATGTCAGAGTAACTGCATTTATTTTGTATCTGGGGTTTCAAAACGCAAAGTGACAGCCGATGGCCGTCACACACAACGCCTCAGAAATATTCAGCACAGAGCAGTCCTGGCCGTACAAACCAAATTAATCTAAAAACTATCTAAAACTGTCTACTTAATATTATGGAGAAGAGATTCCAACTTTCTCTCTTTGTCTTTGCCTATACGAGGAGGTGGGAAGTAATCTTCCCACGGGCACTTCTGGGAAGTAATAAAAAAACCTCGTTGGGTATCAATTTTCTTTTTATTTATTGAGATAAAATGCATAACATATACACAAATATGCTCCTTTCATTTTCCACGTAATTTTCTGAAGCAGGGTTCACTGCATAAAGGTACATCATATTTTGTGCATATTTACCTAGTGCAATTTTCAGCAACTTTAGTTCTGCAATTTCTGTACCTTCTGTAACTGTTGCTTACAATTGATTGATGGGTCCCTACGCCTATCAAGCTCACATCAGCAGGCACTTTCCCTCTTTTTGCCAGAAATGTTGGCTTGCAGCCATACTGTTTTCTACAAGAAAATCCTGCAATCAACTGCCTGTCAAGGTGAAGCCTGTATGTCAGTTGATCATAATTACCAGAATTTCTTTTGTTTTGTTTCAATAAAAGCTGTTTATTATTGCTAGATCCAATAAAAACAAGAAGATCCTGTGCCACCACTCGAAAGAACGCATTCCTACTGCATATCGTTCCCGAAGCTGGTCAGATCTGCCCACACCTCCCATAATTTTGTTGAAACAACCCACCACTAATTTGTTTTTGATATTGTGAAAATGCAGTCACTTCCCCATTCCTCATAACTTTCTTCCGAATCTGAGTACTCTATTAGGAATTTCAGGCATACTTATATCAATATCAGTCTCTGTAACTTCATTCTCAGATTTACTGTTTCTATCCATGTGTGAATCATCCAAAGCATTCAGTTCATCTGCAGCTTCAGGACTTTTTCTCCACATCAGAATCATCACCATCAGGCAATAAAAATAATATATCATACACCACATCTTGATCCCTTGGATTATTCAGGTCCAAGTGTTCAGACGTCTGATTGTGGAATAAGCAAATAAATAAAATGTATGAAAGCATAGAAGGCAGGAAATATGGCACTATTATTCAAATGTGTGCCACAATAATTATAATATGAAATGTTAGGGCCACAGCATTAAATATTTGTACATGTATTATCAAATAATACGTTAGGTTCACAAACAGAAGATCGACATATAATTATATTTGATATATATAAACTCTATTCAGTGCAAATATTCCCAACGAGTTATTATGCTTCTCCAAGTAATACTAACAAGGGACAGTGCCGTGGGAAGATTACTTCGCACTTGAAAAAATTAATTTTACAAATTACATGTACAATATTTTTTTGTGTGCAACGCTTGAGAATATTGCTAAGATACCTAATTACATAAATAGTATTCAGAATTTGTTAATGCTTTCCTTTAATATCAATTTATACGAAAAAAAAACCCAGCAATTTCGTCCAACACAGCTAGAAAATGGACGCAAATTTCACGATTATTGTCAAGAAATTTGTGTTGCACAGACCACGATGTAAAAATGCACCATAAACAGATTTTAACATGTTTCTTCAAGCTTCTGGCAGATGGCAGCACTTATCAAAGGTGGTAAATGGGCTTTCCTCAAACGCTTTACTTGAATTTGTTGAGTGGAAGAAGGTTTCTCACTGCCCACGAAAGGGTTAAAAAGAATGATCAATTACATTAGTATGAAACATGTAGTAAAATTAATTTCAATTTACATGTACACAGCAGATTTTTTTTTTTTTAAAGTAACCTTTCTATTTCTGAGCCCAACGGTTCAACAAGCTTACTATATATCTAAGATTCATCAGCAACAAGAGACAACAGTTCACGTATAAGCTTAAAAAGTATATATGCAATAAATCATTCTTCTCAAGCAAAGAGTATTTAATGGAACAAGGGAAAGAATGACAGAACAAAAAATAATTTGTATTAGTAGTGTTTAATTATATAGGACAATGTAGCACATATTTGTCAGTGGCATGTAAAAAAAAGTAAATCTATAGTACAAATGTATGAAAAGTAAGGGACTGACATAAAAATGTATTAGTAGAGAATCAACAGATTTATAGCTAACTTAGGCATTAAATTGCTAAGCAAGACAGAAGTAATATAGAACTTAACGTACCTTGGCTTGTTGTAATTCATTATACAAGTTGTATGTAAATGATATATACGACCAAATAAAATGAATGAATAATAGATCTGACAACTTATGATGTATATTTTAATTACATGGAAAATTATGAAAAACTTACAAAAATGATATATACATATCATACAAAATTTTAACACATAAACTCAATAATAAATAACAACTATTCTGCAAAAATAGCTATACTAACAAGTCTTGGGAACAATATCATCAACAGTAATGTTCTATACACTAATTACTCTGGTTCAATAAATATACAGAATTTACAAAAACATAATTTTTATTATATTGCCAGATGAATTTACACCCAATATACCAACCATTCATAACAGATAGTCAAAAATTATAAGCAAATAAAGTGATCTAAATATGATTGACAATACTAAAAAAATTAATGAACAAATTGGGTAAAAACAGACTTATGAAATCAGATCTCATATTTATGAATAGAAAAGGATTGCAGAAGAGAATACATCTAAAGAAATGAAGAAAAATATCATTAATCATGATCAAAGTATTCTATCACTTTAAATGCTCTAAATAGATATAAATAAAAAATAAAATCTTTAAATATAAAGAATTCTCTGGCTCATTTCGATTTTTCCAGTCTCAAACTATAATTTTTAGTAACCTGTACGGAAGTGGAAGTTACTAAAAAAAAAAAAAACTTTTTGGTTCCATACAAGACCACAAAATTTTAACAGAATTTAGTCGTACCTGCAAAAACAAACCATTTTTTCGAAACAAAACTATATTTAATAAATTTCCATCCTTTTAAGAAGAGTCTGTAAGGTCTTCCGAGTGCCTCTGCTCGTGCTTCTTCAGATTTGCAGGGCGTGTAAACGCTTTTCCACAAAATTTACAAGAAAATGGTCGCTCTCCTGAATGAATCATCTGATGCCTTTTAAGAGCCCCAGAATGTGCAAACGATTTACCACAAATTTTGCATGAAAATGGGCGTTCACCTGAGTGAATCCTGTGGTGGTTTTTAAGATCCCCAGACTGCGTAAAAGATTTTCCGCAAATTTCGCAAGGAAATGGCCGTTCACCCGAATGAATCCGGCTGTGGTGTTTAAGATCCCCAGCCTGTTTAAAAGATTTTCCACAGGATTCACAAGAAAATGGCCGTTCCCCAGTGTGAATCCTTTGATGGTTTTTAAGATTTGTAGACTGTGTAAAACTTTTTCCGCAAATTTCACAGGTAAATGGGCGCTCGCCAGTATGAATCCTCTGATGTACTTTAAGGTGCCTGTGGGTTATGAAAGATTTTCCACAACTTTCACAAGGAAATGGCCGTCCTACAAAATGAGATTTCTGATGCTGTTTAAGATCCCCAGGGTTTGTGCAAGGTTTTCCACACACTTTACAACATAATAGGGCAGTACTTGAATGAACTGTCTGATTCTTTGCACTACTGACAGATGGTGCAGGTAATTTCTCATGTAATTTGCTAACAGGTGATTGTTCATCTGACTGATTGCTGCAGCTGTTACTAGGAACTGGATCCTCCTCTATTTCGGTTTCCAGAAGTTCTGCCGCAAGCAGCTGCTGTTTGTAGGTATTATCGTCACAATAGCCCCTAAAAATAAATGAAATATTTACAATGATAGTGAAAATTTAATAGATTACAGATTTTGTTATCCCTGAAGTTACTTTATTATGAAAAGAGGATTTTCTTTCTGCAAAGCATGAAATTTCCGAAAGAACTTACACTTAAATATTGATATGTATTTGTCAGAGGTATTAAAAAAAAACTACTGTCAGCAGAGATATCAAACTAGTTGTTATTCCTCGAAGCCTATAGAATTTAATAGACTACAATGATAAATTAATGAGTTACTTGACCAACCAACTTGTAACCAGATTAAAAACAGCAAATTTAACCACAGTCATTAATATCAAGACCAAACGCGATACACTTATAAAAAAGAAAGCTACCTAAAGAAACAGGCCTGAAACATAAATATGAATATTCCAAAAAATAATACAAGGGCTCAATAGGTGGTTTTGACAGTGTTGCAAAATGTTTTTAAATCACTTTACAAATAATTAGTTTGACTGCATATGTATACATAAATATGATATCAAAATTAATTAATCAACATCGTAAAAGAGTTTTGCTTTGCTTGTTACAGAATATCATTTCCATTTGGTATGTTACTTAACACTTATTTTAGTCATCCAGTACTTTTATAAATTGTTACATTACAAAACAGAACAGTCCTATTTAAACTAAATCAAAGTGAATTTACAGTATTTATGGAACAGCTGTGGCACAAGGCATTATGTTATTTTATTCAGATGTATTTCACTTTCTTTAATGGATTCAAACTCTTTTAAATAATTTAAGTAATCATACTAAGACAAATTCGTAAAATTTCATTAAGTATTTTCCATTAATTGATTATTGTGAGATGAATTAAGATATTTGGTTCCCCAAATCACTCCAAAAAATGCCAGAATGCTTCCGTCAAAAAAGGCCATGGCTGAATTCCTTCCCGTTACTAGCCCCAATCCCATCCCACTTCTAATGACCTCGCTGTTGACGAGGCGTAAAGCCCAAGAAAAAAAATTTGGATTGTGAAGTTTCTAAATTTATGTGTTATGCAGCCTCATTACTATTCTTAAGGATTTAATTGCCTTTCAAACGCTGTCTCTTGGCATGATCAGTAGAATTAGTTGTTAATAAAACATTGACAGAAGAAGTTGTTGCATATTGATATACACGAGCTGTTGGCTCCCATCATCACGTAGACATACTATGCTGTATTTTACTGTTCCAGCTAGGATCTTAAGAACATTGTTTACAGACTACTGCAAGGTGCAGCTTGCTAATAAGTAAACTTGAGGATGTGGCACCAACCACCTGACTGATACACTGAGCTAACATCTGGGAACAGCATACAAGAATAAATAAGGTTTTCCACTATCCCTGAGCAGTATTAGAATGCAGGATAAGCTTGATGGCTGAGATGCCCATGTCTACTTGGAATAGAGCAGAAACCTGAGGAGGTGGCACATAAGGCAGATTTGTACTACTTCTAGGGAAATTAGATGGACAGATAAAGTATGAAATGTACGAGTTTTGGAAATTATGGATGAGGAAGTTTATGGAAGAAGCTTATAGAAAGAAGAGACAGGATGGTAGGTACCGAGCATGCTGGTCTCGCATTCAGAAGGACACCGATCGAATTCCCATCCAGGCATCAACATTTGGATTTTCCGTGGTTTCCAAAAATCAGTCCAGATGAATACCAGGATGCTTCCTTCAAAAAGACCACGGCTAAATTCCTTCCCTTTCTTGTCATCAGTCCCATCCTGCCTCCAAGTATCTCAACATTTATAAAGCGTAAAACCATCAGTGAGTCTGGTAGGTCACATTTTGAGACATGCAGGATTGGTTAATTTGTTAGTGGAGGGAACAGTCGAAGGTAAGAACTGCAGAGAAATACAGAGATTAGAATATATGAAGCAGATATCTGAGGATGTGTGTTGTAAGGGATATATTGAGATGAAGAGGTTAGTGCATGATAGAAATGGTTAAAGGATTGTATCAAACCAGTCGAAAGACTGATGATATAAAAAACAAAAGATTAATGAATTACTGCTTAGTTTACAAAACTGTATGTCTACTTCTTTTCACAGATAGGGCACCTTTATTAGAATGACAGATTAATTGCTAGTTTTGATACAGGAGAGTTTGAACCGAATGTTAATACTCAGTGCTGGGTTGGCAGAGGGCGACATTTCCCACTCGTCTCTTATTGTGCCGGATTTGCCTCCCTGCGACATTTGGCCAGGGCTGCATTGATAATTCCATAACTTGAACTCTCTAAATCTCATAACTTCCTGAACACTTGTAAATGAAAACACTATCTATTAGAAACTGGTTTTACTCATATATAGTCAGGAATAGCTCCATCTGCACTTTTTTGTGACCAGAACTGTAGTTGTGGTTCCACATCACTATAAAAATAACTATTTTTACCTTTTTTCCGAGGTAAGTATACCACTGTTTCAAAATTTATTGAAATTTACACTTTGTGTCTGATGGATAGCAAAAACCTTGTTTTTTTCAATCGTTTACAGTATAAAAAAGGGTTTTTGAATCTTGGCTGTCCAGGTGGCACCACGTCATGTTCCTTGAAGCCGACATTTCGAAGACGCAGTTCTGCCCAGGAAGAAGACCCCAGAATAAGGGTCGAAACGTCAGTTTCAAGAAACATGACGTGGCACCACCCGGACAGCCAAGAGTGAACTGTCTCTGGCCGCGGAAGCCTACGATTACAACAAGGTTTTTGCTGTTCCTCAGACACAAAGTGTAAATTTCAATAAATTTTGAAACAGTGGTATAGTTACCTCCAAAAAAAGGGTAAAAATAGTTATTCTTATAGTTATGTGGAACCACAACTACAGTTCTGGTTCCAAAAAAGTGCAAATGGAGCTATTCCTGACCACCATGTAACTACCTCAACCATAAGTCTCACTGAGGATGCCCCATTTCACAAGGGCGAAATGCGTCTGAGCATATATGAATAAAACCAGTTGCTAATAAACAGCGTTTCCATTAACAATTGTGTAACAAGCAACTGCGGGAGGATGGCCAATTAACCATATATTCCTGAACTCAGTCTGACATCCGGCCGGGCCTATATATATCCCCTGTGCTGATTAAACAAGCTGGTACACCATGATGGTTTTAACATAAATAGTTGGTTCTCTCTTGACTAAGGTATTCAATAAGATAATTGAAAAAAAAAAACAATTACGCAAACATTACTACCGCCAAAATATATTTTAAGACAGTCAAACGGTGTGTGTGTGAACTAGATGTCTGTAATGCTGTGGTTGTGCGAAGCACTAGACTGGAATGAACTGAGAGGTAAATGTAGCTATAAGGGGGTACACGAGGTTCAGCTCATTCTTGAAGTGGTACTCGGGAAAAACTATTTGGGAACCACTGCTGTAGGGGGATTATGGTTTAAATGATAAAGTTCAAAAATTTAAAAAAAGGTTTAAAAATTTGATGGATTTATTTTGTAGTCACACCTTGTACATTCTACTTTCAAGCCAGCAACAATGATAAAGTTACTTATATGCCAGTAAATCACAATACCGCTACAAATTTCTCCCACAACAGTCACACTATGCCATGAATGATTCCGAGGATAAGTAGAAAATACCAGAATTACTTTATAGATTGAGAGTGTGTTTAACTTAGTTCCAAAGCTGTCAGCAAAATTAATGCTAGAATTGTTTACTTAAGGGGCAGAATCAGGATTGGGTGGTGCCACAATCATTGGAACTCGAAACAGAACTATCGTATAGGCCTGTATCATGCTAGCTAGCACTTACTACCCGCACATGGTGTTGCCTCATTGACAGGTTATTGCCAAGTTTGATATTGGCTCTAGACCAAGTGTTCTGGCTGGTACATGACAGGACTAACTGATTTTGTCACTATCGTGCCCTAAAGAAACTTTTCAGTCGGTCTGCTCTTTGTTTTATACTTCAATAATGATGTAACACAGCATAACGATATTCAGGAATATAAAACAAGTCTGCCTTATTATACTGCAAGAATTTTCGAGCAGCAGTTGCAAGGTATGAGATGAAGTTAGGAGCCTTGAACCAGGGTGTAATTAATCAATTATTAAATAAAAAAACTATACTGTTGATTATACCATTACACATAGATCAATATGGTGATGCTGTTTTGCTATAAATGCAATTTATTATTGTTCAAAAACTCTGCAACAAGACATGGGGAAAAACACACATAAAATTAAAAAAAAGAGAGGTAATAATAATGAGGTTATGCTAGGCAAAATAAGCAGATACGAGATAGCCAGTTTACTAGGTGATAGGACATGAGATCAACCAATTAACCAGTAATGAGGAATATAGAAGATGAAAGCATAAGCCAGGTCCATCTTCTTCAAGATAGAAGCAGCCAGAATCAACTGAACCAGGATTTAGCAGGTATAGTGGGTAAAAAGGTTTTTGTGAAAAAAATTTGTTTGGCAAGTGTTAAAAAAAGTACAAAAATCATTTAATTTTTCAGGTATAAAAGAATAAAGCAAAATTAACAATGTATGTATAATAATAATTTGAATGCAATTATTTCAGTAAAGAGCAACATTTGTGAGAAAGTATTACCACTTTTGGGTAAGAAAAATATTTTCAGAAAGTAATGAATTGTGATATAACTAAATACAGATTTACAAAGCACTTGAGATTTATTATAGATGTCAGACGAGCTATTAATGGATTTGGGAGAGCTATTGAACCAAAGTGTAGGATCGATGGAATAGATATTACATCAGAAATTATATCAGCACGAATTCACAGTAAAACTGCTTAAAGATTCACAAGATCTGATCTCGTATTTATGTCTGATAAAATAAAATTAACGGATGGTATTGTTAAAAGATTGGCTTATTTAAATACAAATGTTCATTAGATCATTAAAAAGAAAGAGGAAGTTAGCTAAAGTTGCAATGAACTTAAATAAAACTAAATTTGAAATGGGAAGTATATTTTTTGGAGTTTTTAGTAAAACTAAAAAAATTTCTGCTGTTGTATTCTTAAAAAATATAGATGTTCAACTGACTAAGAAAGAATATCTAGTATTTAGTTTTGTTATGAGGGCATTTAACTGGCAGGGCAAGTTAGTCAAAACTATGGAAGCATAAGAGCCAATTTTTTGGGTTGATACAAGAATTGCATCAAACCAGTCTAAAGACTGACGACAGCAAAAAAAAAAAAAAAAAAAAAAAAAAAAAAAAAAAAAAAAAAAAAAAAAAACAAGAATTTCATTTAAAGTAAAATATAAAGAACAGTCATAGAACCACTATAACTATAGGGATTAAAATAGCAATGAAGCAAAACTAAATATTTTTGAAGAAATTAATCTCTGCAATACAATATTTGTATTTCAATATAAAAAATAACTTTTGCTAACAGTGTCACTTCAATTAACTTGTAAAGTACTGAACTTTTCAAAAAATTTGGTAAATAAGAAATTCATTATTACATTGACCCATCAAACCTTAAGAGGTATTTGGCTCCAAAAGATGATGAATTATCTGAAACAGGCTTTACTATTATTTTGTTATTACTATGAGGTCATTAGAGGTTGGAAAAGACAAGCAGCGAATGGAAAGGCATTTGACTATTGCCTTTTTGAATTAACATCCTTGCATTTGCCTGGACTGATTTGGGGAAGCTATGGAAAATGAAAATTTGGATGATTAGACAAGGATTTGAACCCACGTCCTCCCAAACAGAAGGACAGAGCATTACGGCTCACCTGGCTTGCTCAATCTCTGATTTTAGTGTTGTAAATGTATATTACTTGATACAGTTGTAAAGGAGGTTAAATGTGCTGTAATTATAGGAATAAAACAGAAGGAAAAGTAATAATCATATGAGGAACTAACATACCCTTCAGGTGTAGGAACCAACTCCGAATCCTCCTCTTCTGTGTCGTCTGAAGACTGAAAAAAAAAAGAAATTGATGAAAAATACATACAAATACAAGATGAGAAAATGTAATTAATTTAATCGAGATAGGCAAGTTGTCTACATACCAATTTTCATCATTTCCTGCACACACCTTCTTTTCCCCTATACAGATTTCAACTTAAAATTCTTTCAACATTTTTTTGTAAATTATTCATCACTTCTCTTGAAAACTTATCCCTATAATAATAAAATCCATGTGGTCATAATAACCTGGTTGACAGGGTTTCTATTGGCTGCGCATTCCGCCCCTATCATAGCCTCCTTAAAACCCGATAGTGCTACCAGGTACAGGGGACCTACAGTTTAACGTGGTATCCGAACCACGGAAGCGTTCTGGTGTACTTCACATTACACAGCAAGCTGTGCCAGAGGAGAAGGTTGGGTTAAGGGTCTATAAAAATCCCCGCAGAGACAGGGATTCAAACCGGCGACCTTTCGATCTCCAGTCAGACACTTTAACCACTGAGCCACCAAACCACCACTAACTTTTCCCTGATACCCTTAACGAGAAAAGAGAATCTACCCACAACCTTGTTCCTGAAATGGATTGTGGTTTTGGTTATCTTTTCCCTTCCATGCATTACTTTTGATTCATACACTAATATCTTGTTGGTATATATTTGTGACAGGTAGCATGTTCAAAAATAAGAAAATTTATCCTAGAACAAGGTAGTATGATTTATTGTGTCCAGGTGAATGCATGTTTGGTGATGTACCTTAGAAGCATTACAGGCAAAGGTGGTATGAATTAAATTGTCACTAAGCGAGTGGTATTCATAGTGCGAAGCATACGATGAAGAGTAGACAGTGAGTACGGAAACAAGACATTTCTGACAATGACTTGATCCTACAACTAAGGATCTGCCTCACATATTAACCTTATGTGTGAAAGGAAGTTCCAACTCCCCCCCCCCCCCTTGTCAGTATCTGAAGGTTTGCTGTCAGTGTTATAAGAACATAAACACCTACTTAAATTGATAAACACTGTTATTCAGATTTAATTGCAACATAGCAACTGGCAATTTATCTAGTCATCTTTCTTCTTGTTATTATTATTTTTAACCAATTTAAATCCTTTGAAATTCCTCTTATTGACCGCAGTATATTGCTGATCATTTCCTTAGGAAACTTGTTCCAGCTGCCGAATCCCCTGCCTATGAATTAAAGCCTTCCTAATTCCCTAAATTTGAAACTAACTTATAATAATTCCCTGTATTTCCATTAGCATGCTGCTTTTAAATAATTCCTAAATATTTATCTAGGCACAATCTCTGGTAGGCAGTGACACTTCTCATCATCTATACAATACAATACATTCATTTTCCTTTGATCCCAATATAAGAGACTAGATCTCTGGGATGTGGAAAGTTGTTAAATGACAGTTAAAAATTTTCACAGCAAAATAAAACATACACTACAAGATCTGCAGTCATAATATAGGCTACATTGTACATTACTTATGTAATATTTATACTATGTATTATATAGACGATGAGAATTGTCATTGCACACTCGAGATTATGCCTGGGTAAAAATTTAGGAATAATTTAAAAGCAGCAGGTTGACGGGAACATCTTCCAAAGAATTTTTTCCATTTATCATTTCATTTCTTAGTGCATCCTCTAATAATTTTCACTGAAAAATCTAGTTGCCTTACTTAGGATTCTCCCAATGTGGGCTGCATTGTTCTCAGAAGGGCCTGTCCAAAGTCTTATAATCCATCTAACTTATGACACACTACCATTATTGTATCCAACGGTGCAATACTTCGAACCCTTTATCTACTACCTCCAGTGCGCCCTACCTGGTTTACCTTATTGTTAATAGATATTTTCAGGTATCTACATTTTACCCTTGAACAGACATCTACCCCACACCTTACAAAACCTTCAATTTCTATCTCCATACCTAATAAACAGAATCTTTATTTTGGCATTTGTCTTCAATCCACTATTACCCACAACACTAAATAACCCGTCTACCTTCCTCTCAATTCTTGCACAATCCTTTATAGTTCTAATCCTACT